>JAULKK010292317.1:0-13237 GCA_032355705.1 Rubia peregrina
CCAAAGGATTGGTTAAGAAAGTGTGAATTTTTTTGAGTTTTCCAAATCAAAGATCCTGAGAAAGTAGAAATGGTTGAACTGTATCTAGAAGGAAAGGATGAAATATGGTATAATTATGAAAAATTGCATAGTAATCTGTCTTTATGGAAGGATTTTCATGCTGCAATTTTGAAACATTTTTCTGAGTATGGAGGGAGAGATGAAATAGAGGAATTCAATAAACTGTATCAAAAGAGTTTGATTAGGAGTTATCAAGAAATTTTTGAGGAGCTGAAGGCTGTAATTCTGAGTGAAAACCCCTACATGACCGAGGGATATTTTGTAAGTAGCTTTATAAGCGGGTTGGGAGAGGAATTGAAACCAATGGTGAAATTGTTTAGACCTGTAACCCTCAATGAAGCTGTAGAGGTAGGTATTTTACAGGAACAAAATCTAGAAGCTATGCATAAACAAACCAGGAACACAACACCAGGTTCACATAATCAGTACAGTTGACTTGAGGGAGTTAAAATCATGCCTGGAGAAATGAACCTGGGGATAAAAGGAACTCAACTGAATAGTTTAAGAGGAAAACGCCAAAAGAGCAACAGTTTAGAAGAGAGAACCATATTTTCTACAAATGAGGGGAGAAATTTGGCCTTGGGCATGTGCGTAAATATAGATAGGTACACTACATTTCTAGTGTAGAAGCTGTAGAAGAAGGTGAAATATGGGTTACAGAAGCTGAGGATGAGAAGCTAAAACAGTTGACAGAATCAGAGTACATTGAGCTGAAATCAAAGGGTAGCTCAGACTGAGTGAATACTATTACTCTTTACGGGTATATAGGGCCAGTTACGATAGTTTTGTAGATCATAAAGTGATAAGAAGGGTGGGGCTGGGAGAAACTTACACCAGACCCTTCATTGTGACTATAGCAAATGGGACACAAGTTAGGGGAAATACCATATGTCCCATGGTAGCATGGAGAGTCTAAGACCATGTTTTCACTTATAACCCGAAGGCCATGAATCTGGGGTAGCTAGATATGATTTTAGGTGTCAATTGGATGAGGCATCTTAGCCTCATAGCTTTTGACTTTAGAACTAACGAAGTCACCATTAGTGATGGGGATCTAAGTGGAAGCTGCAAGGGAACCGAAATGATTCTTATTTGTTTTTTATAAGGGATTTAGAGGCTAGAGAATTAACAAGATTGAGGAAGAGAAAAAACATGTATTCCATGTTGAACCGGAATTAAGATGATTTGAAATTCGTACCAGAAATTGACATGGAACAGAATGATCATGGGGATATTAGTAACCATCACACAGTGAATCATAGTTAGAAGAAGACTGCGAACTGTGGTACTGGTCCACATTGGTGTGAGAAATTGGGAATTAATAAATTGCAGGTTGAGGAAGGAAAAGAAAACATAATTCCTCTGGAAAAAGACATTGATCGGATTGAAGAATGTAGTAAGAGAAGGAAGAGCATGGTCAATGAAAGTATCAACTATTTTCAGGAACAAACTGAGACTAAGCAGGTGATAAAATAGGTTATTGATTCAAGAAGTTTTTAACATCACGACTTCTTTACCTCCTGTAAGAAGTATTGATCATCAGATTATTTTGAAATCAGATGTGCAACCATTCAAGGTTATACCCTACAAATATGCACATGCTCACAAGGATGAAATAGAGAAGCAAGTAGAAGAGCTGATCAACAATAAGGTGGTGCAGGAAAACAATAGCCCCTATTCATATCCTGTATTGTTACTAAAAAATAAATATGGTAGTTGTAGATTGTGTATAGACTATAGGAGATTGAATGATCTTACAGTAAAAGACAAATTTCCCATCCCCATTATAGATGATCTTTTAGACGAGTTACAAGGGGCTACCTACTTCTCTAAGCTAGATCTCAGATCAGGTTACCATCAAATAAGTGTAAAAAAATGATGTTCCTAAGACTGCTTTTCAAACACACCCCAGCCACTTTGAATTCCTTGTTATGCCATTTGGCCTTACCAATGCACCAGCCACTTTTCAGGCCTTAATGAATCCAAATTTTTAGAAATTCTTGAGGAAATTTGTGTTGGTATTTTTTATGATATTTTGGTGTATAGCAGATCTTTTGATGATCACGTTAAGTATGTGAGAATGGTACTGAAAACCATGAAGTATAACTAGCTCTTTGCCAAAGCCTCAAAGTGTGTATTTTCTCAAAGGAAGGTTGAATATCTTGGACACATTATATCTGTGCAAGGGGTGGAGATGAATTAACAAAAAGTAGCTTGCATCAATGAATGACCAGTGCCCGCAAATCTAAAGGAGCTTTGTGGGTTTCTTGGGCTTACAAGATACTACCGGAGATTCATTGAAGGTTATGGTGTACTATGCAGGCCCTTGATAATTTTCTTTAAAAAAATGCAATTGCATGGTCGGAAGAAGCCACCGAAGCTTTTATAAAGCTGAAAAATGTTATGACTTCAGCTCTGGAATGCCAGATTTTTAAAAACCTTTCTTCATTGAGACTGATTCAAGTGGAATTGGAATAGGGGCGGTATTGATGCAAGAAAACCAACCCATAGCTTATTTGAGTAAGGCGTTTTGTAGCAGAAATAAGGGATTTTCCACGTATGAAAAAAAGTTGTTGGCATTGGTTTTAGCAGTACAAAAGTGGAAGCATTATTTGATGGGAAATAAATTCATCATCAAAACAGGCCAGCAAAGTTTAAAATACCTCTTGGATCAGAAAATTCATAATACACTACAGCATAAATGGCTCACCAAACTATTGGGATTGAACTTTGAAATCCAATATAAGTCTGGGAGTTCAAATTTGGCTGCAGATTCATTGTCCAAGAGAAGGAAAGAGGAGGAGAGAACAGGTGAAGATTCAAAAAGCTACAGTGTGGAAGTGAACTCAGATGGAATATCAAAAAGTCTGTGTGATTCTGGTGATATAGAAGATCTTTTTTTTAAGATCGGAATGAGCAAGGTTTGATTGCTATTATCAGAAAAGAAGGAAAGGATGGACATGGTGAAAATGAGAGATTTTCTAATAAGTGGGAAGAAGATTCTGAGATAAAATGGGACATAACTTCATTTAAAGTTGGCAAAATCAATGCTGAAGAATTATTACAGTTCAAGAGTACACCACTCGGTAAAGACAAGGTACAAGGGAAACTTCATCAAATTGAGGAAATAAGTTCCACTGAGGGGATTAATTGTAGTACGCAGAGAGAGAAAAAGCAAAGTAGTTCTCAGGGAATGAGAGGGTTATTTCCAAAAACTTTAAATATGGTTTCGAGTGAAAAGGAAACACCCCATCCATAAGACTTTTAAATGGAACCGCTCGGAACTAGCATTCAAACTCAGGTGCGATGTTGTACGGGGATTACTAATTTTTCTTTTGTGGTGCCTACGTGGATTCAACAGATTGAAAATAGCTACGTTGGAGACAATGAAGCGCAACAACTCATTGCAAAAGCCACGATGGAGCCAGGTAATACTCAGTCTCTTAGTTACAGTTCTGGTATATTAAAGAAAGGAAAAGGAATATTTGTGGGAGGCTCATAAGATGCTAGGAAAGAAATAATAATGGCAATGCACGCCTCTTCTATTGGTGGTCATTTGGAGCAAAGTGTCACAATAAGAAGAGTGCTAGCTATATTCTGCTAGGAGGACATTATAAAGGACATAATTGAATTAATCAGGTCCTGTGAGGTTTGTCAGAGGAGTAAAGGTGAGAATTGCAGCACACCTGGTCTTTTACAACCTCTTCATATCCCAAGCCAGGCATGGAGACAGATTACAATGGATTTTATATAAAAGTTTCCGAATTCACAAGGATACGATACTTTGATGGTTGTGGTTGATAGGTTGACAAAATGTGCCCACTTTATTGGTTTAGCTCATCCGTTTACAGCTCTTCAAGTGACTAAAATATTTATGGATGAAGTTTATAGATTACATGGTCTGCCTGAAACAATCACAAGTGACAGAGATAAAATCTTAACCAGCCTTTTCTGGAGGGAATGTTTGAAAGGCTAAAAGTTAAACTTCAGTTTAGTACAGCTTAGCACCCTGAAACGGATGGTCAGACAGGGAGAGTTAACCAAGTTTTAGAAGGGTATTTGAGGTGTTTTTGTGGTAAGTGGTTGAGTTCGGCTGAATGGTAGTATAACACAACCCACCATTCCAGCATTAATATGTCTCCTCATGAGGCATTATATGGAACAAAGCCTCTAAGCTTACCACTGGGAACTCTGACCAATTCAATAATACCAGCAGCTAAGAATTTACTAAGGCAAAGGGAATCTGTAAACCAAAAATTACAGGTTCAATTGAAAAAGGCTCAGGAACACATGAAATTTTACACATATTTGAGAAGGTCAGAAAGACACTTTGACATTGGAGATTGGGATTACATAAGACTGCACAAGTATAAACAATAATCTATCCAAGAAAGGGCTTTAGAAAAGATGTCCCCAAAGTTCTATGGTCCATACATGATTTTAAAGAAAATTGGAGCAGTAGCTTATCGCCTCAAACTACCATCTGGGAGCAAGGTACACCCGGTGTTTCATGTGTCGCTGCTTAAAAGGCATATGGACCAGTTCCGGTTTCATCTCAGCCTTTACCCGAGGGGGATACTGATGATCTTTTAATACTTGAACCGGAAAGGGTGTTACAATGCCGACTTATTGACATAGATCAAATTCAGATGGCGCAATGGTTGATACAATGGAAGAACCTTCCACATGAGGAAGCCTCTTGGGAAGATGCTGAATTCATAGGCCAACAATTTCCACACTTTCGAGCTTGAGGACAAGCTCAAACTTAGTGGGAGGGATTGTCATAATCCAAGGGGTATAAATGGCAAGTTAACATTCTAAAAGCTGGTTCAAAAGGAAGAAACGAGCTGGGCAAGGGGAGAAGCAGACCTGCATTCAAGAATGTTCTAGCAGTATCAAATTAGTTACCAAATTAGGTATGCAACTGAATTGGTTAGCTTGAATTAGTTAGAAAGTTGGTTTATTAGCTTATTCTAGAAGCTTGCAGGTTAAATACATGTAAATAGGGAAGGGTAGAGCATCAGTTGGTTAGTTTTCTGATTATTTTGGCATAATCCATTCTTCTCATCTTCTCATATTTTGTTCTCTATCAGCCTTTGCGCTGCAATTTACTCTTCTGTACTTTTGTTTGATTCAATTTGTTACAGCGTTGCGCTAAAGCACGGGCCTGGCGCACCCTTTCGAATCATGCTCAAGTAATTTTCTTTTGTTCTCACAATTAATTATTGAAGTTTGCTGCTACAAGGCGCTTAAGCACGATTAAGCCCATTAAGTCAATAAATGAGCTCCGTTTGTCTTAATTTTGAGCTCATTAATTTATGATTCTGTTTTTGAAAGAAGGGTTTTCCGTGACTCATAAGTCATGGAAAAACCAAGGTTTAAAGTGCAAGTTAAAACAAATTAATATATATTTTTGAGTTGCATTAATCGGGTCATAAACTTTATAATTACTACACGATCAAGAATGATTTTTTATTATTGTAACCAAAAAAATTACCTTTTATTATTGTAATTAAAACTCGTCTTTCCATAAACCTATGGAAAGACGGTATTTCCCAAAACTTTGCCATAATTTATTCCTAAATCAAATTTAATATTTTAAACCAATCCAAAGACTAAGTACACAAAGGGATCTATTTTTTGCCGACTTTGTCAAACTATGGACCAGGAACTTTAGTTCAATAAATTGGCTGTGTAAAAATTTATCTTTAGAAAATACATAGAGAAAAGTCCATATATAATCCTACCTAATTCGTATAAGTACATATATGACCTTTTGACAATAAAAAATTGATTTGACCTGTTGATAATTAAAAGTGCACTATAACCCTAGATAGTTGATGAAGTGTAATTTAACCATATTGGTATATTTAGGCCGGAACTTAGTGGAAAGAATGATTTATCCCTCTGAATAAACAAAAAAATGAAATGTCTATAATGTCCCCAAACCCTAATTTTCTTTTTTCTTTTTTCTTCTTTCTCGCTCAAGCCCGATTCCTTTCTCCCCCCAAAGTCGTTCCCCCATAGCAGGTCTCCTTTCTCCCCCCAAAGTCGTTCTCCTTTCTCCCCTGGCCCCCAAACCCGATCTCCATTTGTTGCTCCCATTTTAAAACACGACCATCATCTCCCGTATCTGAAATTGCTCGTTCTTGTTTTAAGCCCAGCCTGCATCATCACCCATTCTCTGTTCGCCTGCATCTGAAATCGTCGCCGCCGCTGAGGAACACATCGCTGAAATTGTCGCTCAGGACCTATCGCCACCACCGGGTCAGATGCGGGTTGGGGACTAGAATATAGCCAAGTGCAATACTAAGAGGGTCACCCCTCGCCTGTTTTATGTTTATTAAAAAAATTAAATAAAATTAAATATAGGGGAACATAAACCGATACCCTAAAAATATTACATTGTTTGAATCATCATCTATCGATATAATTCAAAAATATCGATCACATGTTTTACGATCTAGGTAGACAAGATTGTGCACTAATTTTCTCCTTTTTTTCAATCTCTGCACATAAAGAACAATTATACTTTGATATATTGAATATATAAGTGTAATTGTTAAAATAAAAAAAAGTGATCCATATGTATAAAATACTCACAAAAAATAGGACACAACCAGACTTCATCCCAAAATTGTTGTACCTGCACTCTATTTTATATAAATCCTTCTTGCACTTTTAGAGGCAAAATCATCAATTATATCATCAGTATCAATGGTATTCAACAAATTTTGATTTTGATTGGTCTAGATATGGGCCAAATTAGGAAAGAATTAATACTTTAAAAGTGGCCCATCAACAATGCATTTTGATAAAAAGGGCCCAAGAGGCAAGAAATTGCCCAAATGTAATTAATAGAAAAGGAAATTATTTTTTGAAATTTTTAAAAGAAAATAAAAGAAGAAAGGTAAAAAAATTTGGCCTATATGTAAATAAAACAGGCCCAATCTAATTTCATACAACCTCTACAAATAAAAATAATTGGCCCTCCATTCATCAAATGAAAAATTAAATTTAAAAACTTTTGCCCATATATAATAGGTAAATATAATATTTTTGGGCCCTTTCAAATATTGGGCCCCGGTCGCCTCGCCAGCACTACATTCGGTCTTACCCTGGTGTGTGCACATGTGTTGTGTTTTTTAATGTAGTAATGTTGTTAACTTTTCCTACTCACTGAATACCATTAATTTTGTGCGTAAACTAGTTTTAGGGTGCTCATATAATTAGTTGTTGTATGAGCAATGTAAGGGATACCCATAATATGGTCGTGTTTCAGCTTGCATATTAATTCAGATGGTGCCATGTATAAATTGTGAGTTTTAGCCCATTTATAGCAAGCAATTAAGTTTTTCAAGACATTTGTTCCAAAATGATTTTAATCCAGATATTGCGGTGAATGTGGAAGATTAATTGAACAAGATCAAATTGCAGAAGAGCGGCACTCACAAAAGACATGGGAGAGTTGTATGTTGTCGTTTCATACCATACTTTTGCAGTAGTAGCTCAGTCTTAGCGCTTGATGTAATTTTCACATTTATATTGATGCTGCTAATACCTATTTTCTTATCTTAGGCGCGGAGCAGGATGAATGGTGGTTTCATAAACAATATTCAGACTGATAAACAATCTTTTCTAGGAACACTGGATAAGGGCATGTACTTGTGTTTTTTCTACCCCTATTTTCTGAATCATCTGAAAATCTAGATTGTTTTGACTCCAGCATTCTGCATATTAAAGGGAATCAGTCGATGATTTCTCCCTGGATAAAGTGCCTTGGAACTTTGTAGATGGTTTTCGCTTGTACATGTTGCACTAGTTATGCAGGAGAACCCACAACCACAACCACAACCCGTGGCCGTGGATTCAAATATATCAATCCCTTTAAGACTTGTTCCTAATGGTTTTTTAATTTGTAATTTTAAATTCAATCCATTTAAGCTCTTAATGGTTTTTGGAAACAAAAGTTACATTTCCGGAATGTGTTTCTCCACGAGACAAGCTCAAAAAATAGAGGACGTGGACAAACATGCAGGATGTTGTTACATTGAATATTAATTGTTTTAGAACTGGATATGTGGACAGGCAATTGAACCACTAGCACAACTAGTTGAAACAACATACATTGGAAGGATTGGTAGGATATACTATGTCATTTGTTTTAACATACATAATGTGGTCTTCTGAAGTTCTTATGTTGATGTTCCTTATCAAAACGGATTGATTTCCACATTGATATTTGGGTGGAGAGGCGCCAAATAGAGGTAATATTGGAAAAATGAAGAATGATTCGGTTCAAGGCATACCTTTCTCTGCCTTTTGGCTAAAATCAAGTGTAGTACATGTTCTTATCAATTTAATATCTGATATGTGGGCCAACGGCTCACACGATATTAACTCTATTTTTTAAGGGGGAAGGCCCAGCAGGGTAGCTTGCTACTCGGGCCTTCACGCATCGCCCATGCGTTGTGCTAAAGCACGGGCCTGGCGCACCCCTCTGAATCATGCTCAAGTAATTTCCTTTTGTTCTCACAATTAATTATTGAGGTTTGCTTATACAAGGCACTTAAGCACGATTAAGCCAATAAATTAGCTCGGTTTGTCTTAATTTTGGGCTCATTAATTTATGAATCCGTTTCTTGAAAGAAAGTCTTTATGTGACTCATAAGTCATGGAAAGACCAAGGTTTAAAGTGCAAATTAAAACAAATTAATATATAATTTTTGAGTTGCATTAATAGGGTCATAAACTTTATAATTACTACATGATGAAGAATAAATTTTTAATATTGCACCCAAAATATTTTACCTTTTATTATTGTAATTAAACCTCGTCTTTCCATAAACCTATGGAAAGACGGTATTTTCCAAAAACTTTGCCATAGTTTATTCCTAAATAAAATTTAATATTTTAAATCATTCCAAAGACTAAGTACTCAAAGGGATCCTTTTTTTTTGTCGACTTTGTCAAACCATGGACCAGGAACTTTAGTTCCATAAACTAACTTTAGTTCCATATACTAGCTGTGTAAAAAACATTATTTAGATAATACATAGAGAAAAGTCTATATATAATCCTACTTAATTCATGTACGTGCAAATATGACCTTTTGATATAAAAAAATTGATTTGACCTTTTGATAATTAAAAGTGCACATATAACCCTAGATAGTTTATGTAAGTTCAATTTAACCATAGATTTAGGCCGGAATTTAGTGGAAAGAATATTTTACCCCTCTGGAAAAATATGAAATGTCAATAATGCCCCCAAACCCTAATTTTCCTTTTCTCCTTTCTCGCTCAAACACGATTCCTTTCTCTCCCAAAGCAGGTCTCCCTTCTCCCCCCAAAGTCGTTCTCCTTTCTTCCCCGACCCCCAAACCCGATCTCTATTTGCTGCTCCTATTTTAAAACACAACTATCATCGCCCGTATCTGAAATTGCCCATTCTCGTGTTAATCCCAGCCTGCATCATTGCCCGTTCTCCGTTCGCCCATATTTGAAATCATCGCCACCACTGAGGAACACATCGTTGAAATCGTCGCTCAGGACTTATTGCCACCGCTAGGTCAGATGCGGGTTGAGGTGAAGCCGACTGTGGTAGATGTGGGGATCGGAGTTACGAGGTGGCGTCGGTGCTAGCTGGTGGAGTTGGGCTTTTGTGGCAGTGATCGAGGGGGACGTTTGTGGAGGTGGTGGTTTGTGGCTGGGGAGGTAGTGGTCGTAGGTTGTGGTGGCTGAAGCTGATGGTTGTTGTGGCAGGGGGTGGTGGTTGTGGTGGTGGTAACCGCTGGGGTGAGGGATGGGTACAATGAAGAAGAGGAAAATGGGTAAAATCAAAAATGAATTTTCAGCTTTGGCCCAAAGGGCTTTTTGGTATTTTTCTATCGATCAATGGCCAAAAATGGCTAGGCAATGCCAGAATATAGTCTTTAGAGTTATATTTGCACTTATGTAAAGTAGTCAGGGTTATTTTTGCACTAAAAATGAAAATTATCTCAGAGTTATATGTGCACTTACCAAAGTACATAGGGTTATATTTGTATATATCCCATATACATATAGCAAGAAAATACATATAATCATATTGTAACCTTATATACTACTGTAGTTGATATTTATGGCCAAACATGAGTTGAGAAAATTGACCAAAATTGGTTGGGACGAAAGAGAAAAGTTCATTTTAGATATTTTTTGACAAAGACTAACCATAATATTTTATAATTGATGTAAGAAAAAAAGTGTTTCTAACCATATGTTTTGGCAATATACCCCTATAAAATTTAAAAAATGTTAATCTAACCCTGAACTTCGTTGACCAATTTTGCTGGTAATTAATAAAATGACAATTATACCCCTGAATAAAAATATTTGGAAAAAAATATGAAAAGACAAGATTTCCCTCCTCTACTCCCTCTCCCCCTTCTCGATTTCCATCACCATTGGTGGATCTCCATGGTCGCGACCGTCTGTTCTCCAGTGTTGCTCAGTGGTTGGTGGCGCATTCTCCATCACCATGGTTCTCGTCGACGATGCGAGTGAATCGGGATTCGACGCAGACAGGGGAAGGAGGAGGTCGAGCGGTGGTCAAGCGTGAAAGGTTTTACGAGTGGGTCTCGCCTGTGGTGTTCGCATATGTGTCTCACGTGGAGGTGGTGGTGGGAAGGCTTAGCGGAGGAGGATGGGGGTGGGGCTGGGTGATGAGGAGGGGGTAGGAGGTGGTGCAGGCAACGGTGGTGGGTAGGATTTTAGGGGCAGTAGCGGCGGCCGAGTGGGTGCAGGACAACGCTAGTGGGTGAGGAGAGTGAAGGAGGTTGATATGTTGTGGAAGGAGATGATGCATGTCACCGGTGGTGGGATGGGGTTTTAGGGATAGCGGCAGCGGCGGTGGACAGCGAATGTAGATATACCCAAAAGTCTAGGGATCAAACGATTATGAAATTTTGAGTTCTAAGTGTAGGATATTGTTTTTAGGTTAAGGCCGGAAGTCCTTCAATCCAGGCTAAAATAGTGCAATTTGGGTATAACAACATAATTTTTCAAAAACTTAGGGTTAGTTTCGCACTTTCAAATTTTACAAGGTAGTTGCACAGTTTAATAGAGTTAGTTTTGTGTTTTTCCCTTGAGGTAACTTATGGGATAATTTGATGTTTGATTTTATTTATTGCAACGAGATTTTATAACTTAAAAAACTTTTAAAATATATCATTATGTATAAATAATTATAATTTGACCCTAAAAGTTATTGAAATAAAAAAATTATAATTAATCTAACCGTTAATCGATCTAACATGGGAATTAATCTAAAGGGCATGAAAGTACTCAATAAACTTGAGGGAAAAAAATCTAAAGTCAAGACTAATAAAGCCAATCAGTCCCATAAAATAGTAAAATATTATATAATACAAATATTATTAAGCAGATCAACGAGTTAACCGGAATCCGATCTAATTATTTTTGTCATTTGTGGTCAACCCATTATGGACTCATTTTATATATCATATGTAATCAGGTTTTAGTATGTGTCTTATTCAAGTCAGATTTTGAGATGAGTTAGCCATTGGCAATCCTGGAAAATACTATGCTGAGTTGTTGCTATAGAATGAAACAATTTATTCATTTACATTGAACTCATTCAATTTGTGGGATGGAGAAAAATTAATCATCACCACAAGGAGAATGTGTTATTAGTTAATTAGAACTTGGACCTCTAAATTTGAGCTGAATCTCCGTTTTTATTATAACTTCAAAAGTTCGATCCTCAGCCCCACTCTTCCTACCACATGCACCACAAAGACATCGTTTTGTTTTTGAATTTAAATGGCAAACAATAACTTTGACTTCTACTTTGTTCCCATTTTGTTTATAGAATTTGTCGCACAAAAAATTATTGTTTTAGTCCTCATATTTATCCAAATATCATTTACAAAATAAAATTTAGATTGATAGATTCATTTGATTTTATAATACTAATATACATTCATATATTAAATTATCAATAAGTAGTGAAAATATCATATTTTATTAAATTATCAATAAGTATTGAAAATATCATATTTTATATAATTTTTGTAAATGTTATGTAATTAGTTTATGGACGAAAATAATTTTGCTCGACAATAAAATTGTTCGATAGCTATATCTTACACCTTTAACAAATTTTTAAAGATTTTTTTAATAATTGTTCGATAGCTATACTTTTTTTAATTTTATACTCTTAAATCTATAAATTTATTAGAAGGTTTGTCATTAAAAAGATAAGATATGGATGTCGAACAAGTCGAATTTCTTTCCATCACAAAAATATGCAACGGCGGAAACCATGGTGCGGATCTTCATTGTGCATATAGGGAGAAGAATAATAGCGAATGGGAATGGAGGAGAGAGCGAGAACGAGAATGGAATTGTGTGTGAAATTTCCAATAAGGATTTCAATAATACTGGAGATCGACCAGGGGTTAATAGAGTCTAGCCGTTGGAATGATGGAACTGTTAGAAATTTAAACTGAACCCTAGATTGATCAATTCCACGGGACTCTCCCTATATAGTTGGTTTTTAAAAAAAAATTGGCTCTTAACTGTATTTACAATTATTAAATTGAGAATAGTCTCCTTTATTTAAAATCCACTCACTCCAAAAACAAATTTAACCTCGTCATATATATACCGTTTATATTTTGCTTCTGTTTTCCCTTGTCAGTTGAACTTTAAAATATACTTTAAAAGTAAAATAATTCAAACAAATGAAACAATGTCGTATTATTTGTTGTGCGCGTATGTCATTGCAGAGGATCCGAATTGTTAAAAATGTGCTTTTAAAAGTATTCTTCCACTATGCCTATTTCAGTTAGAGTAATGATATTCTAAGTGAAATTTCATAGTGTGTCATTAAAAAAAATGACTAACATATCAATTGTTTGTTACACTTCTTAAAGATTAGGATAGTGATTTAATTTTTTCATTAATACCACGACATTCACTTCGATGTTTCGTTTATGAAGTTCCAGTATCGTTAACTCTTTCAGTTATGCAATTCTTGGGAAGGAGAAAGTGTCATTTTTACCTTTCAAGATTCAGAGGTTTACAAACCATTTTCACTCAACTAATCAGAAAATCAGTGGAAATTACTTTACAGCAATTTGACAATATTGCTAATTGAGTACTTCCTTGAGTAC
>JAULKK010292328.1:0-13234 GCA_032355705.1 Rubia peregrina
ACCCCCCCAGCCACCACCACCGACCCCCCCCCCTTCACCCGGCCACTACCACC
The DNA here is from genome assembly GCA_032355705.1 of Rubia peregrina. NCBI lineage: Eukaryota > Viridiplantae > Streptophyta > Magnoliopsida > Gentianales > Rubiaceae > Rubia > Rubia peregrina. Next base: position 54 of record JAULKK010292328.1, read on the forward strand.
ACCCTCTCCCACTTCCACCGGCCACCACCACAATCCCCGCCACCACCCACCCCAACCCACCTCGCCGCTGCCTGCGACACTACTTCTGGCCAAACCTGGCCACCACCACCTCTTAGCCTGCCCATAACCAAGGCCCGTTCGCCTCTCGCATCGCCGTTCTGCTGTCACTCACCACCCAGCCCCATCCCAGCTCAAGTTTCTGACGCCTCCTCTGCCTCTCGTCGAAACCCTAGCCCACTCCACCCAGCCTTCATCCACCTCCCATGTCATCGTTTTCTAGCCATCTCATAACCTGCGACATCGAGTTAAAGACTCCACCGCTCGCCAGCACTAGCATGGAGTCGGCGTCGACTTGAGACTCCACGGTCGGCGTAAATTTGAAATTTTGAGGCGTCGATTTGAGGTTTGAAGGGGTGGCGTTGAAGCCCTTCAGCTCAATGGCATTGAAGTTCTTCAGCTTGATGTCGATTTTTTCAACATGGCGGATAAGAAAAGGAAAGAACACAGTGGAGAAGAGTAGGAAAGAGCAACTTGGAGTCGATTTGTTCAACACGATAGATAAGAGAAGGAAAGAGAAGCTCGACATCGATTTGTTCAACACGACGAAGAAGAGAATGAATGAGATAATTAAGTTTAAGGGCAATACAGTCAATTTACAAATTATATATTTTTGCTATTTTATAAGGGTAAAATAGTAATTTCACATAATTTCGCCAAAAATTAGTCAGAATGGGTAGTTTTGTACTTTCAACAACTAACTTGGGTTATATTGGCACTTTTGAACACGGAAAGTTTTAATGACACTTATGTCAATTAGTTACTGTAATAAAGGCACTTTAAAAAAAATTACCCTCGTCCAGATTCTAAGAAAAGAGTTGCATTGCTGTAAAATTATCAAATATTGCAGAGTTTGAATCTAAGTAGTAGAGGATTGGGAGTAGGATTGGAAATTTCCAAAGCAGCCCAAATAATTTGAAAAACTAGCAGTTAGGGTTGTGGTTGAATGAATTCACGAGTCAGACGAATCGATTCAATTGATCCGATTAAATAAATGTTTTGTATTAAGATTGAAGAATATTGACCTCCTAATCCACCAATCCTAAATTGACCTGAAACTGCGAACTTGAAAAATTAATAAGCTAGGGTTGATGTATAGGTTAACGCATTAAACTGTTCAATCAAAATGCCGACTATTGGTAAGGCTGTAGTTGAGAATCATGGATCCACTAATCCACCAATCCTAACTTGATACGAATTGCTACCCTTTTCATTATGTCGTGACGCTGACCGAATCCAATCAATCGGTGGTATGAAGTCAATAGTATTGATTAGCAGTGAAATCGGCTTAATTCTCAACCATTACAAATTGAAAAATTAATTCGATTAGTGAAAATTGCTAAGCCGAAAACCAAAGCTCAGAAGCCCATTGGGCTGAAGGTACATGAATCTTTGGAGCAGGGATCAGTGATACGATCGGAAATTTGAGAACAATATGGAAAATATTAGTGGTTGAGGTTGATGTTAAATGAGTTCGTAGGTCTAACAGATTGATCCAATTAACTCTTTTAATTGAATGGGGTGGGTTGAGGTTGAAGAATGTTGACCTTCAATACATTCCATCAATTCAAAACTGATATCCTGAAAAGCAATGGATTTAGTGTTGAAGAAAAATAGATTAGCGTTTTAAGGGCGATCGATCCAAATGACCCCTGTAATTATATAGGTTATGTTATAATTGAGAATTCATTACCTGCTAACCTTTCAACTCGTATCCGACACGAATTACCACCCCCTAATCGTTGGTATGAAGCAAAGGACAATGGTAAACAAAATATTGGTTAAGGTATCACCCAACTCTTACAAATTTAGAAAGTTATTTAAACGGTGTTGTTCCTGGGCCGAAACTCGAGGGTTCAAAGCCTGATGGGCCGAATGCTCTGTATAAAAATATCATTCTGCCGTTGTTATACGTAGGTGAACATATTAACGGTCTACCATATTTCTTGAATAACATGATAATAATTGTTGTGCAATTTAAGGTGGAATTGAGGGAATATAAGGAATGGATCATATTATTTTTAACTCAATCACACTTCAATATAATTGTATATAAATAAAGTTCATTTAATTTTAATTTGATATAATGTAAACTAATTAAATATATTATTGTTAATTCTACATTTTTTATTATTTTTAAGCCAATTCGTTTTCGTTCAATTTAAATCAGACAATAATAACATAAATTTATATCAATAATATTCGTTTTCTTCAACTTATTTTATAAGTACAAATTCATTAAACACATCGGATAAGGATCTCATTCTCTTTCTCTACACCAAAAGATTTCATTAAATTTTTTTTGATGATATCAATAAGAACAAATCAACTCTAAAATTTTCTTTATGCTTTCTTTTTTCATAATAATACTCCAATTTTAAAATTTTCATTTCAATCTGGCATAGTGTTTATTATTTCCTTTTATTTCAAATTCATTAATCGTTAAAACAGTTATTTTTGAAGGGGAAAACATTTTTTGTTCAAAAATAAATAAAATTTACATCATGACATCTTATTTTTATTTATAATTTTAATTGTATATCACTTTTAATCTGACACATAAATATCAAAGATTATGTATCCTATTTGGATGGTTGTATATTTATTGAATCGTCCAGCTATATTTCCTGAAATGATTAATTATTTCATGTCAAATTTTAATATTCTAGGAAATGTAAAAAAGAATTTGGCTGGCATGCATCACCCCAATTAAGAAAATTATCAATATCTCTCAAATTATGAGTAATTAACTTTAAACGTTTCCAATTGACTAAGGTTTGACTGTTACAAAAATTATAAAAAGTAAATGAATTAATTATTCTAGAAATGGTAACATAATCAAGGAAAATTCCAAAGCTGACCTCTTTATATTTTATTATGCTCATCGATTCTGTTTGAAATGATTATAAGCTATTTTATTTAAATTATTTAATTAGATTAATAATTAGTTATTTATTTTAGATATTTTATTTTATAAATTGTATTTTTTATATAATTTTATAAATTATGTTTATTTGTATGTGGTTGTTAGTGAGGTGTTTTACACAATGTATAAAAATTTATATAAAAATTTAAATTTGTGTCTTACATTTAAATTGAAAATAAAGTTTATTTAAAATTTTGATGTTTAGTCATCTAAGGAAAACTATATGAGTTATGAAGTGAAATAATTAATTTAATTAGAAATATTTAAATATTGAATATAATAAAAACTAATTATTTTTATAATATTTCATTAAAAATAATTATTTATATGTTGAGATTTATTTTTGAAATGTTATCATAATTATGTGTATCTCATTTCAATAAATAAAAATAAATATCAAATGACCTAATTAGTCTCACTAATTATAAAATGTCATCATTTAACAGTTAGCCAATTTAAAACAAGACTTTGTCATACATAATAAATAAATAACATGTATAAATATTTATATCAAAAGTACTCTGTCATTGTATAAAAAATTCAAACATTTTTTCCTTTCAGATTATGTGTTTACTTGGATATTTCAGTGAGTATATAGATGGAGTATGAGATATTTGTGGTTTTAAATATATTTTTAGAAGTAATATATTTTAACAAGTTTTGATTGATTATATATAGTAAAGAATTAAAATCAGTAACATGTTATAATATTATACTATTATTTTTAGGTTACTTGGATTTAGGTTACTCAAAATGACTTCAATATCCCTGGTTGACAACACCAAGTAAAAAATTTCAATTATATGGTGCTTGAGATTATTATGTTACTTTTAGACAACTTGGATTTAGGTTAGTCAAAATGAATTCAATATCCCCTGTTGACTGCACCAAGCAAACAAAATCTATTATATGGTAATATTGATTATCATAAATCGTGTTCTAAATATGATAGCATGAATTATGATAATACAGTTACGTTTATTCCAGTAATTTATTTATTTTGAAAATGGAGTTAAGGATTTCTTTATTCCGAATTTTGGAATTAAAATGAAGATTTTATGTATTAGGATAAATCAATTCAAGCTTAAATGCCAAAGGTTATCAAATGTTATAAATTACTGCAATCAGATTTGTTGAGTTGAAGTTGACTTATCACAGTAAACAATTAAGTTAACAATAAGGTTGGCTGAAAAAATACGTTTTGCAGGTATATCTTGACTTTTTCCTATACTTTGACTCACTCATTTTATATCCATTCACATTTGCGCAGTACAATTTTTTTGGTTTAACTTTCTTTTCTTAAATAAAGTACTATAAAAATTCAATTAAAATATAAAATTTCCATATTAAATATGCATTTTAACTAATTTAGATAGTATTTAACATTTAAGTCACGGTATAAATAATTTTTAGAAAATATAACCAAATTATGATGGTCAGAATCATAAGGGTTAAAGTGTGCATATAGATCTTCAACGATTTATGTTGTGAACTCTCAAAAATCATTAATCAAATTTTTTTATAAAATAAATATGAAGAACCACATATTCAAGCCTTACCACTGGTGAGATACGTTCATATAACATCCAATTAATACGTTATTTGTCCTGGTCAATGCATTTTAATTGACAAGTTAATTGCATATGTTTAAAATAAATAAAAATAAAACTTCATTAATTTTAGTTAAATATTTTTGTTGGTAATTTGGAGTTACCTGCATGGATTCAAAGAACACAGAAATAACGCTCCCTCCGGTCAAAGTTTATTAAAAAATATTTTGAAATTAGCTGGATGTATTTATTTTACATAAAAATAATACCTCGTCTATGCTAATCAAAATTTCTTACATAAACAGTAGAACTAACGACATGAATTTAAAATACTCAAAATAGTAAGTCCTTCATTAACTTCAGTTAAAGTTTGTTAATTGATATTTTGGAGTTAACTAAATGCTAGCTATAAAAGATAAGTTACTAAAAATTAAACAATATATTACAAGATAAAAAATGTTATATGGTATTTTACACATGTCAATATAATTTAATGTCAAAATTATCTTTAAAATAGTAGTTAACACCAAAGTTTTTAACTTATTATTTTGAGTCAAATTAAGATAACTTCGACATTAAAATTTATTATTGTAAAAATATAATTATATGATATATTGTTGAATACGTTGTAACTTACAATATTAGCTACCATAAAGTTAATTTCAAAATGTCAATTAATTTTTTGACTGAAATGAAAGAAGTACTTTTTTCAGTGTGAATTTTGAATTCATACATTTAACTTGGAAAGGAAATTTCAAAAATTTAATAAATGGATGAAGTATTAAATTTATATATTTAATACACTAATGAGCTCGATGATTTTTACATTAAATAAAGATAAATATCACCTAATTTAATTTTTGATGGACTGATCTGATCGGATTTGTACAACACTAATTTTAACTGAACTAAAATGGAAATAATCTCTAGTGAATAGGGCTTAAATCCATGTGATACAACTAAATAGACAGTTACTTCTATATATGGCCGAATAAATTTATAATTTCTTGCCTATTCTATCTTTTTTTCATACATATATATAATATTTTTTCATTCAAAAGAAAATAAGTTAGAATAATTAATTTCACGCATGAATAGACTTTTCATGGAGTGGTAAAATAATTATTTAAAAGAGAACCGTATTATAATAATTATAAATGTTACTAAATAAATATTAATATTACTAAATATTAAAGAATACTGTTTAGTGAAAATATTAAAATTCATCATGCTCATTGTGTATACATGAAATTAATACTTCCTCTGTTATGGTAAGAGTTTTTAAATAGAATTTTCAAGTTAAATGTATGAATTTAAAATTCACAATGGAAAAAATAGTTCTTTTATTTCACTCAAAAAATTAATTGAGATCTTGAAATTAACTGTAAGCCATCTAATATTATAAGTTACAACATATTCAATAATATACTATATGATAATATTTTTTCAATAAAAAAAATTTAATGTCGAAGTAATCTTTATTTGACTCAAAGTAGCTGGTTAAATTTTTTTAACCGTGGTGGAAACAATTTGTTAACCGACTATTTTAAAGATAATTTTGACATTAAATTGCATTGATATGTCTAAAAATACCATATAATAAGTTGACATGTGTAAAAATATTTATAATATAATGTTTGATTCCTTATAATTTAATTTTTATAGCTAGCATGTTTAACTCCAAAATATCAATTAAAAAACTTTAACTAAAATTAATGAAGTATTATTATTTTTTATATTTTTAAATTCATGTCAATGGTTCTACTATTTCAGCTAAGAAATTTTGACTAGCAAGGGTGAGAATTGCTTCTTCTTTTTTTGTAATAATTATATACAGCTAACTCCAAAATATTATTTAAGAAACTTTGATCGTAAAGGAGGATAAAAAAATTTGTGTTTTTTTAATCCATGCAGATAACTTCAAATTATCGGCTAAAAAACTGTAACCAAAACTGATGAGTTTTTTAAAAAAGTATTTAAAAATATTCAATTAACTCCAACACGTCAATTAAAATGCGTTGACTGAGACAAATGAAGCATTAATGTTGGATATTTAATTTTTATAATCAAACGTATCTCAATTCTAATCTGTGGTAAGGTTTGAATCTGTGGTTCTCAATATTTATTAAAATGAACTTTGAAATAATGATTTTGAGAGTCCACATTTTCAATCGTTGAAGATCTATTTGCACATTAACACTTATGATTTTGATCATGATAACCTAGTTTATTTTTTATACGGTTTATTTATATTGTGACTCAAATGTCAGAGATTATCTAGTTCAGTCAAAATGATTATTTAATATTAAAATTATATATTTTAATTAAATTTGTACACTTTATTAAATAAAATAAAATTAAAAAAGAAAATGTACGGTGCATATGTGTGAATGGGTATAAAATAGGAGAGTTAAAGTATGGAGAAAAAAAATCAAGAGATACCTACAAAACGTATTTTTCTTTAAAACTTATTCTTAACTTTTTACTGTTCTACTTTTCGGGACAAAACCTAACCGTGATAAATTAACTTCAACTCAACAAGATTACAGTCATTTATTACATTTTATAACCTTTGGCATTTCAGCTTAAATTGATTTATCCTAATAAATAAACTCTTAATTTTGATTCCAAATACAAAAGAAAGAAATCTTTAGCTCGATTCTCAAAATAAATAAAATAAAATATTAGAATAAGCGTAATCGTATTATCATAATTCATGATATCAGATTTGTGATAGAAGATATCCTAAGTCTGATAGCATAAATTATGATAATATATGATAAATTAGATGAGAGGGTGTTTTTTTATTATTTAGTTTTTAATTTTTTTTGTTTTAGTCAAACAAGTAAAAAAAAAGGTGTTTGACAACTAATTAACTAAAAAATTACCTTTCCACAACGAAAATATATTTATGAGAGCAATTTAAAATTTATTTAATATAAATTATTATATACTAAAAATTTATAAGGATTGTGTAAAACACCTCACTAATTATCTAAAAACATAATTTATAAAATAAAATATCTAAAATAAATAGCTAGTTATTAATCTAATAATTAAATCAGTTAAATAAAATAGTTTACATAATTTTAAACATAATTGATGAGTATAATAAAGTATGAAGAGGTCAACTTCGTTATTTTCCTTGATTATGATACCATTTCTAGAACAATTATTTCAATTACTTTTTATGATGGTAAATTTCGTAACAGTCAAACCTTAGTCAATTGAAACGCTTTAAGATTTAATTACTTATAAATTGAGAGATTTTGATAATTTTTCTTAATTGGTATGATGCATGCCAGCCCAATTCGTTGTTACACTTTCGAGAATATTAAAATTTGACATCAAATAATCGATTCAGGAAATATAGCTGGACGATTCAATAAATATACTACCATCCAATTATATAATCTTTGATCTTTATATGTGTAAAATTTATAATAAAAAAAAGAAGATATACAATTAAATTATACATAAAAATAAGATGACATGATGTAAATTTATATATTTTTGAACAAAAGATGTTTCTTTTTCTTCCAAATGAACTGTTTTAAAGTTGAAATGAATTTGAAATGGAAGGAAATAATAAAGAAACGCTATGCCAGCTCGAAATAAAAAATTTAAAGTTGGAGTACTAATTAAAATAAAAATGCATCAAGCAAAATTTAGAGTTGATTTGAAAATGTTCTTATTGATATAATCCAATAAAATTAAAAGGCAATCTTTTAGTGTAGAGAAAAAGGATAAGATCTTATCCTATGTGTTTATTGAATTTACTTATAAAATAAGTTGAAGAAAAATAAGGTTATCTATTAAAAATCATGTTATAATTATTTAATTTAAATTGAGCTAAAAAGAATTAATGTAAAAAATAAATAATATAGAAATAGCAATAATATATTAAATTAAATTAAATTTTATTAAATTAAAATTAAGTGAACTTTATTTACATAAAATTATATTGAAGTGTGATTGAGTTAAAAAGAATATGATATAATACATATACTTTAATTAAGTTTTTTTCTCTAAATTAACTATAATTCATATTAATTAAAGTTATATCAATTTTCTACCAGTTTAGAAATTTATACAAAATTTTATTTCAAAGTGAGCCCGAGTTCAGGAGGGAGTACCTGATAAAAAGTGCAATGGATCAAAGACTAATAATGTCGATGCTAATTCTACAAGAATCTTCGTGTATCTTCATAAAGAATCGTCATCTTAGGAAAGTTCTCCATTATTAAAAATCGTACACGTTGATCCGATTTTGCTTCAAACTCCACTCCGACGGCTAAACAACCTGCAAAAAAAAACAATCGGAGTAGCCAGAAGAGAGAAACCCTAATGTAATAAATTTGATAAGGTTTTCATGTAGAGTGAATAGATTGTATCTTGCTATTATGTAATCATGCCCGCTTATATATACATGAGTTATATGGTGGAATGGCCCTAAAATATCTAGGGCCGGTTGGTGGAAAGTTGGAATATTGAGATAAACTTGCAATCTATTTGTTAGCCGAATGATATTCTTATACAGAGCATTCGGCCCATCAGGCTTCGAACCCTCGAGTTTTGGCCCAGGAACAACACCGTTCAAATAACTTTCTAAATTTGTAAGAGTTGGGTGATACTTTAACAAATATTTTGTTAACCACTATTGTCCTTTGCTTCATACCACCGATTAGGGATGGTAATTCATGTCAGATACGGGTTGATAGGGTAGCAGGTCATGAATTCTCAATTATAATTAACTTAACCAATATAATTACAGGGGTCATTTGGATCGATCGCCCTTAAAATGCTAATCTATTTTGCATCAACCCTAAACCCATTGTTTTTCAGGATAGCAGTTCTAGATTGATGGAATGGATCGAAGGTCAACATTCTCCAGCCTCAACCCATCCCATTTAATTAAATGAGTTAATCAGATCAATCTGTTAGACCTACGAACTCATTTAACATCAACCTCAACCACTAATGGTTTCCATATTGTTCTCAAAATTTCCGCTCGTACCACCAAACCTATACTACAAAGATTCACGTACCTTCGGCCCATCGGTCTTCTGAGCTTTGGCCTTTGGCTTAGTGATCTCCACTAATCTAATTACTTTTTAAAATTATAATGGTTGGGAGTTAAACCTATTTCACTGCTAATCAATAATATTGGCTTCATACCACCGGCTAATTGGATCCAGTCGGCGTCACGGCATAATCAAAAGTGTAGCAATTCATGTCATGTTCGGATTGGTGAATTAGCGGATCTATGATTCTCAGCTATAATCTTACCCATGGGAGCATTTTGGTCGAGCAGTTTAATTCGCTAACCTATTTAGCATCAATCCTAGCTCATTAATTTTTCAAGTTCGTTGTTTCAAGTTGATTTTAGGTTGGCGGATTAGGAGGCCAACATTCTTCATTCTTAACACAACACATATAATTAACCGGATCAATTGAATCCATCTGTCCAACTCATGAATTCATTCAACCACAACCCTAACCGCAATTTTTCAAATTATTCGGGATGCTTTGGAAATTGTCAATCCAACCCCCTACACCACCACCCCAACCCAAAATCCTCTATTACGTAGTTTCATACTCTAAAATATTTGGTAATTTGACAACAATGCAACTCTTTTTTTTAAAATCAGATTTAATTTCGAATCAAGTTAGTTTAGTTTAGCGTATATTTAATTTCATGAAATTTAACTTAATTTCATAATGCATTTCTATTTTCAACATACTTATTTTTAATTCAATTAAATTCAAATCAGTTCAGATCAGATCAGCTCATATCAATTAAATAAACTCTATAGAATAGGGCCTAAAATCATTCATAGTACATTTTAAAAAAAGAGGTATGCTGTGGAATATTCTTTGAATATACTACTTTACTTCCTTAAATAGATCAGTAAAAAAAATTACTTCTTAATTAGGATAATAATTTCAGTCAATTGGAAACGCTCAGTCAAACTAATTTTCTTGGCTTCATTATCTGTGGAAAGTTTTCATATTTCTCCTATGAGGACAGCTATTGCATCAATTTTGGGTTTGATTACCTTGAGTTTGAGAAACTTGTTACACTTTAGTGCTAAACTTTCTCATCAAACAAATAAATTGATTTTGTTTGGAAGAAATTTTGAAATTTGATGTACTCATGAATAAAATGAAATGTGTACAAATTAATGGTGCACCGACCATGGAAGAAAGATATGTCAAATTTGTGACTTATGACAACCTTATCTTAAAATTATTATAATAATACAAAATAAATTGACTAATTAAAATGGACAGACATTTTAATATTTTAAAAATGTTACAATAATTAACATCACATAAGCGTAATTTATTGAATAGATTAACACAATAACATAATAAGTCGGATAATAACAATTTACGTATAATTGTCATTTATTATTTTGGAGTTACTACGATAACCAACATTGTACAAGTGTGATTCATTTAATACCATTATTATTATTTAAAAAATAAGTTGACTAAAAACAATGTATAGTGGTTTTTGATATTTTGAAAATACGATGGTAATTAACGGCACATAAATGTGGTTCTTTTTATAAGATTATTATGATAAAAATAAGTCGGCCAATTACAATGTCCAAACGGTTTAAATTTTTCTAAATTATGGTAATCGACACCGTATAAACACGATCATTTGATGGGCGAAAGTAATAGAACAATAAGCGATCCATTTGTTAAACAATAATACAATATAATTATCTAACGAAAATACGTGTTTCACACGGACTTTAGTCGGTCGACAATAAGCAACGGTGAAACAATATAAAATAAAGATATTTCAACCCAAGTCAACAAAGTATATTTCTGGCCACGATTTTTTATAGTTGTCGACTTTGAGAGTTTATCGAAATTCTCTCAACCATAAGTCGACTAATCATAATGTACTACAAAATTTGAAAAATATCAATGTAATTAACACCTCATATTCCTCTCCAAAATGCTTCTTTTCCATTTGTAAATAAAATACTATCAACAACAAAATTTATTTTTCTTTTAAATTTGTACTCCCTCTGTTTTCTATAAGTGACACCATATATTTAAGTGTTTGGATTTAGGAGAAGAAAATGAGTTGATGAAATTGAATGTAAAATGTAAAAAGTAGAATGAGTGGATAAAATTAAAAGAATTTTACCAAAAATAAAAAAAATGTGTCAGTATAAAAGAAACAATTTAAAAAAGAAAGTCTGTCAACAATATAGAAAATGAGGGAGTAAATAAATTTCAATTAGGTGAATGGTTTTTTACAAGACCATGACGTAGACATGAGAGAGAATTCGAGAGAGATTAGGACAAAGGAAAGGTAGGAAAACGAGGAGAGGGAGTAAAAGAGTCAACCGACCCTTTTTTATAATTATTTTCAAACTTTCTAAATTTGCATTTCAGTCCTCCTCCCCTTATATCCATATGTAAGGCTTCCCACCACATACTCCATGCATCTTCCTCTTCACTCTCTGCAAATTCTCACCAAAAACCAAAACCAAAACCAAAAACCATTTTCTTCTTCCAAAATCATGGAGACTAGGGCTTCATTTTCGCCCATTTCTTGAACTCTTTTCACAAATTTTCAACCCTTTTCAATCTTCTTTCGCTGAGAGGAAGTTGGAGACATTTGGATAGAATCCTCGTGTCTCCTCTACCTCTTGTTTGTGACACTTTTTGTGATTTGTGACACTTTTTCTTCTGTTCTTGTGTCGCTTTTGGAGATTCGCGTACGTGAGATTCGTGAATGCATTGAAAAAGAGAGCGAAAGGAGAAGGGATTTTTCATGAATTTTGGGGGATTTCTCGAGAGCGGTGGCGGCGGTGGTGCAAAGATCGTCGCCGACATACCTTACAATTCCGACCACCAGGGCCACGGCCACAACAACCTCGTCAACGGCAGCATGCCCACCAGCGCCGCAATTTCTCAGCCGCGCCTCGTAACCAAGTCCATGTTCTCCTCCCCGGGCCTTTCCCTCGCCCTCGTACGTACTTTTTCGTGTTTTTTCCCGTTGTCGGAATATTTTCCGGTGATTAATTCGGTTCATCTGTTTTGTGCAGCAAACGAACATGGAGGGGCAAGGTGAAGTCGGTGGAAGAATGTCCGAGAACAACAACTATGAGTCGAGCCCGGGGAACATGGGCCGGATCCGTGCCCGGGAGGAGGAGCTCGAGATCAGCAGATCTGGGAGTGACAACATGGACGGCGGCTCCGGCGATGATCAGGACGCCGCCGACGACAAGCCTCCCCGGAAGAAGAGATACCACCGCCACACTCCTCAGCAAATCCAGGAGCTTGAATCGTAAGTTCTCCCCAAAAATAACCCAATCCGAAGTGAAATAATAATCCATTTTTATTTTCACTAACCATTTTTCTTCGCCATGATTTTAGCCTGTTCAAAGAGTGCCCTCATCCCGATGAGAAGCAAAGGCTGGAGCTTAGCAGAAGGCTGTCACTGGAAACCAGACAGGTCAAATTCTGGTTCCAGAATCGAAGAACTCAGATGAAGGTACTCTTTCTCCTTCATTATTCTTATGAAAACTTGGAGTTGTATTTATTTTGGCGTTGAAGGTTGATTTTTGGTCCATTTTAGACCCAACTGGAGAGGCACGAAAACTCGATTCTCCGGC
>JAULKK010292339.1:0-13229 GCA_032355705.1 Rubia peregrina
TTTACCTAGGCTTATATCCACCCCTATATGCATGAACCCTTAGGAAAATCCCTCTTCTTCGTGGACGACCCCGACTTTCCAAGCTATCTACTTAGTTGTATTTAGTGAGCAATAAGGGCTTAAAATTACATCTTTGAGAGGTACGTCGACGACCTCCCAACTAGCTTCCATAGGTATAACATCGCACAAGATATTATCATGATATTTTCCAATCTTGAAGTTAATCATGCATCGTTTGTTTACTCTAAGTTCACCACTACCATTTAACCGTACAAGTTTATAAGGTGATGGATAAGCAACAACATGTAAGGATAATGATTTAACTAAAAGATTAGAAACAACATTAGCACATGATCCACCATCAATGATTAACAAATAGTTTTTATCTCTAACAAGGCAACGAGTATGAAAAATAATCATCCTTTGTACCTGAGTCTCGGCCATCTGCGAGTTCAGTACCCTTAAAGTTACATAGTTACCTTGTGTCTGAGGACCTTGTTCACCATGATCATCTATGATGAATTCCTCATCAATATGCTCTTCTTCATTGCCAAATTCCTCAAGAGGAGCCATATCGGCATACTTATCTTCGTCTTCTTCAATGGTGATTAACACTCTCGCATGAGGACAGTTACCTCTAACGTGCCCTTTCTCTCTACAATGAAAACAAACAGGTGTGTTAACTGAAATCAAATTTGAAGAAGATACTGGAGACTTACCTGAACTTCTTGATGATTGTTGGTTCGACACTTGAGGAGCCATCTTCCTCTCATTGGAAAACTTTGGATTGGAGTAGATTTGACTAGTGACTCGGCCGCCCATGGAGAAGCTTCTTCCTCGGCTCAAACTTGAGTTTCCGGATTCAAACCCTGAACGTGGAGTAGGAAATCCAATTTGAGGCTTCTTTGGTCTCAAGGTAGTCTCTACCAATCTCGCCTTTATTAATAAATCATCCATGGATATGTGGTGTTGAAGTCTGACTGGCGTTTGATGGTTCTCACGCAGGCCTTCAATGAAACGATTCTTAATGAATGCATCATCTTCTTTCATATCGACTCTTCTCTTTGTCAATTCCAAATATTGCCAATATTCATCAACAGTTCGAGACCCTTGCCTCATATTCTCCAAATAAGAATTCTGTTCTATCAGATAAGTTGGTGGAACATGATAGGTGCAAAATTCGGTCTTTAGTCTCTCCCAGATGGATATAGGTCTCATTACGGCATATTGTCTCTTCTCTTTAACATTCTTCCACCACTCAGCACCATAATGAGTGAAAGAATACTATGCCACCTTAACCTTCTCTTTCTCCCGGTAATTATTTAGGTCAAACAGATTATCAATCTATCTCTCCCAATCGAGATATTTTATCGGATTGTGTTGACCATCAAACCGAGGGATTTCATACTTCCACCCCTTTATTTCTCAAGTAGATTCTAATCCAGACAGTGAGTCTGAACTGTCGTGTGATCTTCATCGGGAAGAATGTTTCTTACTGTGGCGGTGTTTTTTGGATGACGCTCGTCGTGACCTTCTTTCCAAACCATGCACTTTTCATCCGAACTGCCATACCCTTAAATTTTCACAAAACTTTTGGATTATCACCTCTCTTGACCATTGATTGTGGCGTAGGAGGTTCCATCGAATATACTTTTTGCGCTAATCGCTACATCTCGCTCATCATTGCTTTCATAGTTGCAACGAATTGACCTGGGACAAGAGGTTTATTCCGCCTAAACTGATGTCGCTCCCAACTAACATTTGCCTCATCTGTGGGTTTTTCAGCACGCCTACTAGTAGACATATTTGTAATAGGCAAGTTTTGGGGTCTCTAACAAAAGGTGGAACGATTGGATCATCGTCCACCATCTTTACTAACTGCTAAAAAATAACAAACTATTGAAAATAAATATTCCCCCTACCCTTTGCTTGGTAAGATCACTCATCAAGTGTATATCTCTCGCAACTCACAAGGCGAAGGCTTACAAGGGGACAATTTAATCAAAACAACCGCAATTCAGAGCAATTTCAGGAGTAAGGAACTAGAGACCTTATTTTGAAATTTAAAAACATATAAAATCGGAAATAGGCTCTACGACTTGGATTTCCAAATTCTACAAATAATAAGGAACACAACGCAATTTGAATGTCTTAAATCGGAGTTGTAACGAAGTTATGATCAATTTAAGAATGTTCTATATAGGCTTCACAAAATTCCGATAATGAAAAATGATTTCTTAAAATCAAATAGGATAAGAAATTTAACCCCAAATCCTTCAAGAATTAACAAATACCTGGAACCTTTCTGATCAAGGTGTGTTTTGAATGAAACCCAAGTCCTCTATATATAGAAATTCAACTTCCCCGCTCTCAACTAGGAATTAGTTTTCCTTTTCCTCTCTTGGATCAGATTCTTTTTCTCTCTTGATTTTTGTCCTTTCTTTTCCAGCTACAAATTCAGCTCTTTTTCTCAAACTTTTCACACAATCTCATATTATGATTTCTCAAAAAATTCAACCGTGTAAACCCAATTTTTTTGGAATATACAAAACAACCCCCAGACTCTCTGAAAATTATAAATTGACCCCAATTATGATTTTTCCAAATCCAAAATTTCCAATCCGGTTTCCTCAAATATGGATCCCCTTTGTTTTAATATTAGAAAAGTTTTTGGAATAGTTTAAGCCTATATAAAACTTGGAAAAGAAATTCGTGACCACTTCCTCTTGATTCAAATGAACTTCGAGGTACTCAAGATCGTAAGGATCAAGAATATGACACTATATATGGAAAACGACTCAAAAGACTCTTTTTAATACATGTAATCAAAATCAAAAAACGATTCACAATTATGGAATAAAAAACAATAATGAAAACGATACAGATGATGAGCATGCAAAAATTTTCAGAAGAGTTGACGAAAAATATCACACGCACATAAACTGTTTAAGCTACCTAGATCTACGAAAATGACTGAGAGGTGAAGGTGGATAATACTTGTTAACGCTCAGACCTTTCAACGTCCTCCTGACTCGATTAAAAAGGTGAAGGCGGATAGTAATACCGAAGTATTCTAACTCTCGGACCCTTCGTCGACCTTTGAATCAAGATTCAACCTTCCTGCTAAGAAAGATCAAACAAAAACAGTTAAAAAATAAGACACGAAAGAGTTTATAATTTTAATACACAAATTTCAAAAATAAATTCAAAACAAAAGCTCAAAACCGCTGATGAAAATTTCGGCCAATGATCTTTTGCTTTGCTCTGATACCAACTGATATGAATCCCCTTGCGAAGACTATGGATTGCGGAATATCGGATCTTTATTTAGACTGAGAATTCACCCAACTCAGTATAAATGTACGAAATTGCAGTGTCTAGCCCGCAGGGTACACCCAACTCTAACTTGCTCTCTAAATATCCTGCAGGTTTAGATCACAATGGTTCTTTATAAGCGTCTAGCCCGCAGGGTACACCCAACTCTGACTTGCTCTCTACATAGCCTGCAAGTTTAGATCACAAGGGTTCTTTATAAGCATCTAGCCCATAGGGTACACTTAAAAAGGAAATTAAAACCTAAATAGCCCGCAGGTTTAAGCAACAATGAAGATAATGAGAATGTCTCAAAATTTTGAATATTTGAATAATAAATTGAATGAATAATCTCGGTAAAAAAAATTCTCTTTAAATTGAGAAGAATTCGAGCTCATCAACCCTAATCACAATCAGAATCTGAATCAACTTTTATGGCAGTTTTAAGAAGCTAAAACTATATCTAACTAAAATACTAAAAATCAAATCCTACTCTTACCTTATTTCTAATTCTCGACCAATCATGGTAAGAATTAGACTAGAAAAATATATCCTTATCTAATCTTACCAAATATAATTATAATCAGAATAAAACTTAATATACTAAACCCTAATGTGCTGTTTATTTTCGAACAGCTCTCCTAGGCCCACATGGCCAAGCTGCTTAGTCCAATAAGCCCAACTGTATTAAAAATAATGTGTATAATACAATGATCACACTATCTCATTAAAAATCCAATGGAAAAACGAGTGTAGTGTTCTTCATATTGTCTTCAATTAGTCGACAAACTTGAATAAGTAATCTAATCTCTTGTCGACTTCTTCATTAACTCTTCATCATGAAGGCGATCAATCAAAGCAATCAATGCAGCATCCCTAAGCTTCATTCTTGACCTTGTCATCGGTTCAACCTTGTCACTTAGAGGATCCCGAACATAACCCTTGAATGTTTGATCAAGATGTGGAATGTCTTCATTTATGGTGGTAGTTGTCTCAGGATCTCCATCAGCCTGCCTGACCTCTTTCTGCCTGTCTAGTAGGTTCGGGTGCATATTGGGCTGGTATGGATCATCGCTAAACATTCTACAAATTTTGATATAAACATCCAATAGGGTCGGGGGCTTACAACAACGATACATCCCCATGATTGTAAGTCAACAATGTCAGTGGTGACTTATAGCAAATGTATATTTTCATATCGCAACCAAGTTTAAGTGCATATAACATGATAGATAAGCAAAGGTATCGCAAAATACCATCTATAAAATGAGGCCATGGGGATCACTTATCCATGGAACTAGGCATGCCAAATTAAGAACATACAAATGAAAATTAAGTTAGATCGAGCCAATAGGCGAAAGAGAATTCTATAGTTTAATTCTAATCCGAGTAGGTTCATAATAAGGAATACCCTATAACCCCGGGAAGTGGGGCCGGACTATTCTTTGTTTGCAATCAATGTTATGCTCAAGGAGTATTAAAAATGGTGCTAACTGCAGCAATCTCCTATGGGTAATAAAAAGCTTTAAAAATGAAGCCCATTTCTTTGAAATCTCACTACAGAAATACAAAAGAAAAAGAAAAATGAGAGACCCATAGTAATGAGAAAATAATTGTAGCTATGAAACTAAAAGGTATCATACGTTAGAGATTACAAAATAATGAAAAAGTAATAGTGACCGAGTGCAAGGCGAAAGGCAAGTCAAGCTTTGTTGAATTTCCTCATCAGCTTAGCTTATAGAATCACACTGTTATAACTATAGAGAGACTCAAATCAAGGTTTATCACGATATAAATTCCAAGTAGTGGTTGGAATGACTAATCAATGGTACTCTGATTTCACTATCGGTGGAACTCCCTAGATTTTGGGGGTGGTTACTAGGAGGACTCTCTAGAATGGGCTAAGCTAAGTTGTCATCGTAGTCATAGTAGTTTATGTTCGGAAGCTGGGTTGTGGTTCTATGTATCATCTTTCTGTATATCATGTAGTTGTAGTGAAGCGGGGTGCAGGTGTTGGGTGCCCAAATATGAAATCGGGTAATGTAGTTAACTTGCAAAAGAACTGATACACTGAGGCTGATGGAATGATGCCCGTGCTAGTATGTTCCACTTCTTTTACTGGCAATGCAATTCTATATTAATAATGGACTGGAATTTTTTCAGTTAATTTTTTTTAGTTGCGTACTAGTATGCAATCCCTATTGTTGATCAGCACTTCAGCCAATGTGTTTCTAATTATTATTTTAATTCAAATAAAGAAGTATCAAACAAGAGGAATCAAGTTATTATCTTATCTTAAATGCTTTCTATTCCTCTATATAGAGTTGGATGCTCTATCTATGAAATTGTTCGAGATTGGCAGCAAAGGAAGAAGAAGTTACCTTGAATAAGGCTTAAAACAAGGAAAAGGCAACATACTTAAAGCATTTTGAAATATGACACTTACGGTCTCTAATCAAAGACGGTCTAGGGAAAAGGTACTCAACCAACTAACAAGTATTAGGGAGAACGTGAAAAAAAAAACTCAAAGTGCCATCCATATAAGCTATCATCCGGTTTACTGAGAAGGAGATTAAAAAGTTGGTCTTGTATATTTTCTTTGTATTCTAGCACAGTGATGTCAAAAAGATAATTGTTTATAACATTGTGATAGTGTTAAATGTTTAAAGACTGGTTTAGGTTGTCTCTGACCAACATTTTGTTTCAACCAAGTCAGCTTGCGAAGAAAGATGATTGATTAATCTGCTTTCCAGTAAGAAGATATGGGCATAGAGTTTGATTTCTAAGTCTGGGTTGTAGGAAAGAGGCCTAAAATGTGAACAAAGGCTATTCGGTGTGAGTTGGTGTTCAGTATGGAGGTACCTCTACACTAGGCCCTGCGCTAGTCTCCTGGCTCTGTGTTTTCACGTTGAGAATTATTTCCAGACAAAGAGATGTCAAAGGGGCTTCTTACTTTCCAAATTGATCCTCCTTCATCTATATATAAATGTTGGTTAGCAAATGGTATGTCATAAATGTCTTATTCTCCTTTACCTTTGAATTAAAAACTGCGTAGGACCAAGAAACCCCCGATAAGAGAAGGCCATCAAAGGAATGAACTCTCTCCCCTTACTCTAATAAAGGCGTTAGCTTAGTGCAATGAAGCAGGCTCAAGGCCAATGGAAATTGTTTTAGGAAAACAAGTCCCATCGAGTTAGCTCTTAGAGTAAAGACATGACTTAAGGTAACGAGTGAATTGAAGGTGAGATGGTTCAATAGTTTATTAGAGAAAGCTAATTGCCACGAGGGACTGAGAAATTAATAGAGTACAAAACTTATCTTTAAGATTTACCTTATTTTGATCGTTCAGAGGGTGATAGCGGGGTCAATGAACGAAGTCCTCCATTTCTTTCAGAGGTGCTGACCCGCGATGAGGCAGAGATGACTAAGTAACATATGGAATATGGCGACAACAACATGTTATAGAAGGAGATAACAGGTGGAGTCAATGACTCACTAGCACTAATCTATCTACAACTACATCCCTCGAGCGGCAATCAAACGGGGGCATGAATGGGAGATGCTAGCAGAATTATCGGCCGGACAAAGGGTTGGGTTACTTTCTTCCCAGCTAATCTTTTCTTGTGCGTCGGAGATATAAAGTGGGTGCGCTAAAAAAGAACGGGAACTGTGTCTATCTATACTATGGCAAAGCATCCAAAGCAAAACTGCACACTCACATGATTTTTTTTTAGAGATAGTAGCATTCATTGGAACCGGTGAACTACACTTGCTTATGGGTAGATGTGTTGGACAGACCGGCCGGTGCCCACACGACTAGAGGGACTGAGAAATTAATGGAGTACAAATTTATCTTCAAGCTTTACCTTATTATGATCGTTTAGAGGGCGATCGCGGGGTCACCGAATGAATTCATCCATTTTTTGGAGGTGCATGTTGACCCGCAGTGAGGCAGAGATGAGTAAGTGACATATGAAATATGGAGACGACGATAGCATGTCATCCGAACCTTGATCAGGATAATACGCTCAACCTGCACAATAAAAAACAATCTCAAAACTACCATCTTACTGGAAACAAAGTAACGTAAATAAACCGATTTAGAAATCAAAGAAACATTAGCATCGCAAAATCAACATGGTTACTATGATAATAAAAAGAAGTCATCGCATGATCAGTAAAAAGTATCATTAATCTTAGACCCGTATAAAAGCTAAGGGTTACAACAAAATATCCTTTTTAACTAAGAAGATTCCCTTAGGAAGGATTACAACCTATCAGTCGCGAGCTCATTACTTAGATAAATAGCTACATAAGTCCCCAATCGTGCGCTAGTTAAGCCGTAAAGACCCAAAACAGAGTGTCTAAATAGTGGTCAATCATTCTCCCACTGCACCGCCATCATATCTCGAAGTGCTCCTCGTGAAAGAGCATCATCTCCTAATCAAGGTGAGCATGCATTCCAGCAAATAGTGACAAGTCATTTTGCCACCACACCTACCCTGTTGCACACTCCAGTTGAATGAACTCGGGAAGCCATTTCTATATCACGAGTTCATCAATTGATTAGCCCATACTTTCCTTAGGGCTCAGCCGCCACGAGTCTGGACCTTCCCCTCGCGTTGGTTTTCCTCAACCTCTATGACCAAAGGCTCCACTGATGGATATTCTTCATCATCTTCCACCCTAATCCCATACTCGCTAATCTCACCTGCCGATCTTGTTAAAAAAAATCCATCAGATACACTTGAAAAAAAAAACTTACGGCAAGTTGAATATATCTCAAACATCCCACAAGGGATATAACCCAGATTTGCAATCTCCACCAACTGGAGTAACTCCCCCAACATACCCGAACATAATGAGTTATCGCATAACCACTGAGATCCCCAACCTAAACCCGAGATAATCCTGGCCTCCTAAACCACCGTTCCCGTGAGAAAATCCCAAATACCTAGCTTACACATACTCACAACAACTTAACACAAGCACAAAACATACATACACGCAAACTCTATCTCCCTCTATAATCAATCACGTGTTTGTCAATGAGGAATCCCATCTTTTCCTTAGGGCCCAACCGCCATGAGTCTGGACTTCTACTTCCCCTATACTATACCTCCTTATATACTTCTCAAAGAATTTCCAAAATAGTATATTGATAGTAAATTGAAAGAATAATCTGAGATATTGTACATCTATTTTAAGTATAAACTAATTTAGAATGAAACTAAGTTAAGCTATATTTTCGTGCCATATGGCATGTTGCAAATTAAATTATACCAACTATCAATATACTATTTTTTCTTAATTAGAGCTCTCTTTAGAATTCTAAATCCTAATAAAAATACACGTCCTATCTAATAAGAAGTGTGATCTAATTCTTCTAGCAAGAATGGCCAGATGCATAGAATCTAATGCTATCTAATCATATGTAATCTTATCTAATATATTACAAGAATTTTGAGATTAATCCCATTGTGAATACACTACCTCACTAAAACACCTAGTGGGGAATCGAGCATAATATTAATCTACCTAAAATCCTAATCTTGAAAATAATTAAGTAGGAAACCCTTATCAAACCATAATGTCAAAATTGAGGAATAGAAAACCCTGAGATCCAATTTTGAAATTAAAATACAATTCTTCCATGAGTATTTGAAATTATTTGAATTCTCTTTATGTAATTGAACAATCAAGGCATCGAACGCCTCACCTCTAAGCTTCTTCCTCGCTCTTGTCACTGGACCAATTAAATCACTTAGAGGATCTCTGACATTACTTTTGCAGCTTTGATCTAACTGAGGCATGGTTCGTGTTGGTGGGGCTGGCACTGTCCGTGCGAATGCGGATGAAGCTGGCACGACCTGTGGAATACTTTGTGAGGATGCGGGTGAAACTGGCATGATTTGTGCGATTGCTTCATCTGGATGACGAAAACCCATGAAAGGGTGTAAAACCTTATTCATCAACCTTATAGAGGTATCAGGGGCATTGGACAATCCGAAAGGCATCACCAACCACTTATACAGTCTATCCTTGCTCTTGAAAGATTTCTTCCACTCATCTCCAGGCCTTATACAAATATGATGATATCCACTCTGAAGATCAGTCTTTGAAAACACCGCCAGGTCATAAAGCCTGTCCTTCAATCGAGGAATCAAAAATTGATACTTGATAGTAATCTTGTTAATCGCCCTACTATCAACACACATCCGTCACTTATTTCCCTTCTTAGGAACAAGAAGAACATGAACTGCACAATGACTCATACTCTCATGAATGAACCCTTTCTTCAGCAAGTCTTCAATCTGTTCTCTCAGAATCTCATTCTCCTTCGGACCCATACGATAGTGGGGGATATATGGAAAGCTAGAGCCGGGAACCAAATCAATCTGATGTTGATTATCCCGCATAGGAGGTAACTCACTTGGAATCTCGTCACCAATTAACTGCTCAAAATTCTCCAAAATCACATGCACTTCACTGGAATCTGGGCCTTCTCCTTCTCAGCACTCAGAAATCCCTTAATCTCCATGGGATAAAAAAAAAGTCATCTTCAGCAATAGCCTCATCAAGTTCCTCTTCACCTCGTGTCATAATCAGAAAATTCAACTGCTTACTTCCTGCGACATTGTCAAAACACTGAACAGGAGCCATAGAAAACTTATGCCTGCTCCATTCAAACAACATGACGTTTTCACGCCCCTTGTGCGTAATGTCATTATCAAACTGCCAAGCCCCCCCTCCAACAACACATGACACACATCCATATCCAGTACATCACATATTATGTTCTCTCTGTAATGCTTCCCAATTGAAACAGGAACACCACAAGTTAACGTCACCCTAACCTAATTACCCTTACTAACCCAACCTAAGGTATAAGGTTTTTCATGGGGGTTAGTGGGTTCTAAAAAAAATATTCTTAAGCTGCCCCTCGTCCTTGGATGACAACAAAATCCGCTGCAACACAATGCTGACTTTCTCAGTTTTCTCCTCTTCGGAAAATTAAGCTCCTTCATACTCATCCGCTGCATCATCCTTTCCATTTTCTTCCAGGGGAGCCACGGTCCACGCTGGGCAAATATTCGACATGTGTCCCAAACCACCACAATGGAAACACTTTTCACCACGTGACTTAGAATACTGGTTAGGCAGTCTTGGCACCGGTGCCCTGGCTCGGAATACCTTCTTGTCCTGCGCACCACCTGAACCACCCCAAGAAGTACCTAGATTAGGATCCTTAGTTACCATTGTCTTCTCCTTACTCCCGGACGACTCGAAGTTGCTTTGGTGCTGAAATTTTTGAACGCTAGAATAGCTACCACTTCCGCCACGAGGGAAATTCAACATCATCTCAACCTTCATGGCCAATGTTTGAGCCTCGGTCACAGCCCACACGGTCTATAGCCCCATCATCTCCTGAATTGTGGGTTTCAGGTCACTGATATGCCTAGCCACTTTCTGATTCTCAGACTCTCCATTTTCATTGCGTTCGCTGTAACGCATGAATTCATCCATGTATTCCTGAACTGACCTCTTTCCTTGGGAGCATTTAATGTACATCTTGTACAAGATTTGCTCGTAATCAGCGGCCAGAAATCGATCTAGCATCAGCTGCTTCATCTTCCTCTAAGATCTGATGGGATTCTTGTTCCGCTTGCTCCTTGAGTCAGCCAGCCTGTCCCACCACACAACAGTCGTACTCTTCAACTTAACCGCGACCATCTTGACTTGCTTATCCTCGGGAATTTCCATGACCTCAAAAACTAACCCACTTTGATCTGCCATTTTAGCAACTCCTCTACACCCATGGATCCATAAAAGAAGGGGAAATTAGCCTTAACCCGGTAATCAGGACTGTTCTGTCAATTTCCTTGGTCTGTCACAGTTTTTGTGTCGGTTAATTCATTATCCGAACTTGATGAATCTTCGACAACATTCTTCACCCTCGAATTCCTCCTAGATGATCGCTCCCCATTACTCAGAGTCTCCACTCGCGTCGACAATGCCTCTATTTGCCTACTCAACGCAGCCAGTGATGCGATAATCCCATTCCCTTTCGCCTTGGTTAATGATTGATCACTCATCGCGAATCAATGCAAAAAGGTCAGGGAAAAACCTGCTCTGATACCAATTGACACAGTCAAAATATAAAATTCGCAAGCATGAATTTTGAAGAACAATTAAGGTCTGTAAGCACAAACCTTAGGTTTTGGTTCTAGAATCCACCAGAAAAAAAACAATCTCGAAAATAGTTTTGTCAATGAAAAAATCTGAATTATACAAGAGGTCATTAAATGCTAAAAAAAACCCTGAAATAATAAAAATTATATTTGGAATTCATTCCGAAATAAAATGAAAATCGGAAAACATTCAAAAAACAGTATATTGTCGTTTTGAGGCACTAAATGACCTCAAATGGCGAAACGGACCCCAGATCCTTGCTTTTGTTGGGGATTTGATCTACTCGTCGATACAATTCCAATACATCCGATCTCGTCTGATTTTGACTTCGAACGCAAAAGTTACGTTTAAAATCATATCAAACATTTACGGCGATCCATCACTTCTTCCCCCCCAAATTCGCGCTGCATCATTGCAACTAAAATAATACTTACTACTCCCTCCGTCCCACTTTAAACTTCCTATTTTCCTTTTTGGGATGTCCCTCTATAAACTTTCTAATTCTAAACTTTATACTTTTAGTCATAAATATGTGGTCATAACTTTTCCTTTTATTTGATTTATGTAGGTCCACTCTCATCACCCATTAAAAAGATGTCACATATACTTGTTTTAAAGTTTGTGCAAAAAACAATTAGAAAGTTTAAAGTGGGACGAAGGGAGTATTCGTTACTTGTAGACCATATCAAAAGAAAAAATTCACCTTCTGAATCTAAGAAAATGTTACTTCTAGAGTACGATGCACGTTAATTGATTATAAAACAAAAATTATACGCGCAATTGGACCGCCATTAATGTTTATGGCTAAATTTTCTTAGTCACCGCTGACAAGTTTGGCGACTCACAAAAATGTCCTGCTTTTGTTGTTGAATAGTCTTCGGTTTTGATTACCTGAAGAATTCCCATCTCTCGTTAGAAAATATGGTTGATTTCGTCAATTTTTGGACTTAGTTTTGAGTAGTACCCGAAATAAATTGGGTCCGGTGAATGACATTTTTGGATTTTACGTTGCGAGTACCATAAAATTGGTTATTAGAACATTCAAAACGGATCAAGAGTGAATGAGATATTGATTTCTAAAAATTCACTTTTTGAAGAAGAAAAAGATGCGAAAATGCACATTTGAAATGCTTTAAACTCTTTGTCCCACATGGAAAAGAGAGAGAGCTTGTGACTAGTATATAAGTTGGGAATCTTTCTTCCTAGTTCAAGTGTGTTTACAACCTTATGCTCCAACCTCTATGCGCAGGGGTGCAAATCCAACCGAATTTGGTTTGGGTTCATAACTGGATTATGTGTGTGCGCGACCTGCGTACACGAATGAAGCAGCGGATCCTAGCGGTTGCGCAAAGCCCGGTTTAGCACCCGACCCGATAGGCATTTTCCTTTTTATTTTGGACGTCCAAATGTGGACTGTTCTAGAAGGCCCATACCGTGTCTAAACCATGTGTTCGGAAAGAATTCTGATGTGGATAATCTCGAATTCATTAGAGATAATGACGATAGATCAACGCGTTTATGAGATTAGGGTTTAGGTTTTCACCTCTATAAATAGGGCGTCTAGTACCCCAGAAAATACGCACCACTCGAGCACTCCTTCTCTGTCTCTCGAGTTCTTCTCATCTCTTTCTGTCCCGAGTTCGTGTCGTCCCTCTGTCGGACTGGTGATAGTGCTTTCGAGCATAGCGTGAATCCGAGGTAACTCTTACGTGTTTAAGGTGTTG
>JAULKK010292358.1:0-13229 GCA_032355705.1 Rubia peregrina
GTAGTGAAAGTATTGAATAAGTTATATGTTCAATGATAGATAAGAGGTTTGTAAGTGGAAATCAATTGCGCTCAAGGCCCCGTAACTTGTGTTTAAACTCTTCTTAGTAGTTTGTTGCATATTTAGTAGATTTAAATTGCTTGCTAGTTAACTTGTCTTTAAATTGATAACTTAGAAAAACCAACCCAAAACCCCCCCTCTTTACAAGCTTATATATGCATATCTTTATATCCAGTGTAGTATTCAACTTTATATTTGAAAACCCTTAGGAAAATATCTCTTCTTTGTGGACGACCCCAATTTTGCCACTATCTAATTAATTGTATTTAGTAAGCATTTATGGTTTATAAATTGTATCTTTCAGAGGTACGGAGATGACCTCCCACATCCCTCTGAAGAATAATTAGATTACGCTTCAAGAAGAGTGATATTACTCTCATGACAGCTTATAATTCCAAGAAATCACACAAAGCTTAAACCACTTCTACCAAAATGCAACCATTATACTCCTCATCGCCTTCTTCTTTGATTTGATTTCATTCGCAAGTTGTGCTCCCAGGCCTACACTACCTCCGAAGAAGGTAAAACTTTATTATTTTAATGCGTGTATTCACATATTTCTTGAATATTTCTTTTATGAATTATATTTTAAAAAATCACATATTCGAGAGTCAAATTCTATCACTTATAGTGTATAGCTACTCATTCACATTGAAGTTGCAACTTTTTTAATGGGACATTGTAACAAATGCTTCTAGTATTTTTTTTTCCTTTTGATTATGTCTTTATTTGTGTAACAAGTCAGAGGATAAAATAAGACAAAAAAAAGAAGTAGGTTTAACAAACCATACCTAGAAAGAAGATTTTCTTTACCCTTAACCTATATCATCATTACTTTAATTTTTTAATCTTGTCAGCTTTAGCCATGACTAGGAAGAAGATGGAAAATAGCTAACTTAAATCACAAATGATTCTGTATGAAGAGCAACCTAAAACAAAAAGAAGAACAGTGTGTGTGAACTCTAAACACTTTAAGATGTCTATGCCTTTGTTAATAATTGATTCATCAAAGGAATATTTAGGAACTAAAGTTCTTGTTTGAAAAAACTGAAAATTGAAAAGAAAAAAACATCCCGTACTCGCATGTTCGCTGCTCGTACACATATGCATGCTGGAAAATTACAAATTAAGTTTAAGTTGTTTTGGAGAAAATTTATAATATTAAAACCCTTTGGTAAACGATAAAGAAGGGTGCGACCACAATATCCGCTGATGCAAATTTTTACTGCCTTATGCGTGTTCATACAATGTACATGCACATTTAGGTTTTTTTTGTGTTTTTTCCCAATTGTCGTACGAACATGCATCTGATAAGCTTATTCAATTTACACTCTTTCACGTGATAAAATTTAGACTGTTTGAGCTCTTTCTTTTTTGAAACTCTAGTGATTAAATTGCATCAAAGCTGCACACACGAAGACGTCATCAACAATCGCATCAAAGTTGCACACCATTTTTTAATATAAAATCCCCCAAAATAACGTAAGTATGGAATCCAAGTGGTGTACTACTGAATTAAGACACATCCATACAATAACTCAAAATATCTCCTTATTTATATTGGAAGAGGATAGCTACTTAATTACAGTGATTGATTACTATGGTACGATAAATATTGTATCCCTGGGATATCATATATGAATTGCACATAAAAACATCACCGTCGTCACGCCCGATATGGGTCAAAATGTACCAAAAGTGTTTGTCTTTTTCTTGATCAGTTTTTCAGGTATTTTTAGACCTGAGAGCTCACACCACCTTATTTTGTCCGAATTTTATAACTCAACAAATCCAACTACCTTTTGCTTCTTAATGTCACTTCCACCTTTGATTATAGCGACCTTACCATGATTAGCATTGGAAAAAAGACAACTTGGGTGGTTTAACTTCATTCTAGATGACCACGGGTATGATAGAGATCATATTTGTGTATGATCTCATTAAATGCCCTTTCCAAACACAAGGAGTTCCGTTCCTACAGTCAAGGACTCCTTGTTGGAACTGATGAAGCAGTAATCCACAACAGCCAATCTTGGCACATGGATCCATTTGTGCTACTCTGGATCAAACGCTTCCTAGTGTGTATTTTGACATGTAAACTAGACCTAAGATTTTTATGATCCCGAGGTTCCTTCTTAACATATATATTAATCCACTATTGATTAGGTATCTGAATCATTGAAGAACAGTAACAGTTGACCTTAATTTAATAAAAATTATTGTACATAAATTATTTGATAAGTCATTCCAATAGTTTTCACATACATTGGGTTTTTGTAGATTATAAAACTTTATTTTGCATGTTCCATGCACATGTTTGGGGAACCTATGCATGCTAGTTAAATTATCAAGTTTTGATTTATTTTAAGGGAAATTACTACTGCTAATTATGAAATTACGGTGAATGGAAAGTGAAGTATGCAAACTATTAATCTCAGTAGATGCGTTCAAGTGATGTTTTGTGCATGTGCATACAACGTGCTTGTTTATAGTGTTTTATGTTCTTTTCCCCATTTAATTTTTTAAATAATTTATATAATTTATTCAATATTTTCATATACATGTTCTCCTAATGTTTTATAGTTTTCACTATGACATGTATATCTTAAAAATCATAAACTTAGTCGTAGCTATATATGAGAATCATCCCACTTGAACCTTCCCTATCTTGGCCTTCGTATATAGTCCTATAATGTTGCTTCAAATTATAGGTTCATGTGATGGTTTGATTCTTCTAAATGCGGTTAATTTGCAACACCTGAAGATTTAAATGAATCCAAATATTTACCTGAATGTCATGAACCTGATTCTAAAGCCCTAACGTATGGTTAAATTAAGAGTTGTGTTCCTTGCAAGCTTTGAAATTAATTTCTATAAATTAAGAGTGGATGTTCATACTGTGAAAATGAAAAATTGGTTTTTGATCCTTAGAATCAACCTTTTGTTGTAACAACTATTTTCGATTTGGCTCGAGACAAATTTGAGAAAGTACCACTTCCTAATGGTGTTGGTTTTGGTGAACCAGTCCGTTCATTTCATATCAGAATGCTTGAAGAAAATCTTGGGTTGATGTTCGAGTTCGAGCTATACTGGAGTGAGGGCTACACCATTGTTCGGGTGATGGAATAGTATGTCGTTCAAGGTTCTACGAAAAACTAGTACAGAGTACATTATTAGGGTGATGGGTGATGGGTGATGGGTGATGGGTGATGGTACTAATCTCCCACTCACTTTACCATTCTAAAACAAAGGACATATAAAGTACTTTATTCGTTCTTCTTATAAAATGTTTTAAAATGGCAACATATTTTTTAAAAATGTTAAACAAAAAACAACAAAGTTGGAATTTTTAGTCAAAGTATGAATTTTCGTAATGAGAATTTGTGAATTGACAAAATAATACTAATTACTTTACATATTTGATATAGAAAATTAAAAAGTAAAGAACGAAATTCTTCCACAATTAATTTAATGAAGAATTCTTCACGTGCTATCTTGTGCGTGCTCATAAAGTGTATGTGCATGTTTATGGTGTTTTCGTGCTTTTTTAATCAATTTTGTAATATCTTGTCTTTGAGTTAATCAATTTTTCTATATAAATAAAGGAGAAATATGTTTTGATTTATTACTTAGACTAAACCAGCCTCATCTTCATGGATACACACAATCAAACTTCTTCAAAATATCATAAATCCCATAAAATTGCCACACATAATCATAATTTTTGTCATTATCCTTCTGAACAAGTGAGCCAAGAACAACTCCTCTTCTACCGGCAAATGCAACGTATTTGCCATTGTACCACAGTTAAGTGTGACGGCCACACAATGCCCAAAGTCCTACAAATTTGGTTTATCACACAATGGAGACATAGTTTGATCTAGAACAGCGTACGGGCAATTGATAGAGAGATCGCGGTCGCGCCCTGGAACGATAAGTTGGGGCCTTTCGCTTCAAGTCCTTCTTTCTCTCTTATTTTTAATTTCATTTCTTGTGATGATGATGAATCCTAATGTGCCTCTCAGCATTGCTTCGACGAGAACTGCTTCCATAATTACTCACATGGCTCGAGAAAAAAATCTTTTCAATTGTAAAGAATTCTAGGGTATTTATATGAAACACTCTTTTGCCCTTAAGCTGAGGACGATGTGATTATGCTACATTCATTATTCTTAACATCATCACCCTTACCCACACCAAATGAAACAACTCCACCATTTTCAAAATTCGTGAAGGAGACAATAGAGGAGCCAAATGATTGTGCCAAGCTTCAAAACCTCCCATCTCCTGTAAGACCAACTCCACCTCCACAAAATCTTTCTCTTGGAATATTTCTACCCCACCTCTCTACTTTTGGATACTCATGGTGAAGGGGTTCAAACCTTCACCATATGGATAACATTAGGTTCGTTCTGATGACCATAACAATACTGAGCTTCTCGGGAGGAACCCCGGGTTTTAAATTATTTTAGTATATTTTTTTAATTGAAAAAATTCCCCCACCCCTTTCTTCACACTCTTACCCCAAAACCATGAAAAATTCACCACAATCCACAACAACAATCCACCATCTAGAAGTACTACTAGTTGTTGCCTTTTGTAAGTGTTGATCAAGATTTGAATAGTAATAGATTTTTACTTGATGGGCGAAGTTGCATATTGGGCAGAGTTCTGAAATGATCCGTATTCGTGGGGTAGCAAATAAAACGACCTTAATGACAATAGATCTACTAACCATCTGAGGGCTAGATGCAAACATGGAAATTTATATTGTTTCTCCCGTACTCACTACAAACTACCAAAGGGGTAGCTAGAGGCAAGTTTGGAGTCATCCACGGAGATGCTAGGATTAAAAGGCTAACTACGTAAAACTCGCAATCAAGCATCACTTTGATTGTGTTAGGAATAGCTGCAGCAAAGATGTTTTGGGGTGGGATTTATAAACTACTGAACATGCAAAGCAAGAGAATAAACTATAATAATATAAAACTTTGGGATATTTGCGTAACATTGACCATTATATGATTCTAATCCTAGATTGTATCAAATTCAAGACATATAAACCTATCCCAATGTGTATGTCACAAAGTGTGGTTGATAGTTCACACTTCCCAATGTCTGTCACATAAAGGTGCCACGCCCACTTTATCAACACAACCTCCGTAATTAGGGAAAGTGTGTCATGCGAACCAAGTGATCTGCGTTCTTCTTTCCTCATAAAGAATTACATTCATGACCTCCACTATGAACGTTTCTCCCTAGGCCTACAGAGGCAAAAGAATAGGCATCTTATGATGACTCCAGGGTTGAAATGACAATGGTCACTAAAATACAACCCTAGTTTCTACAAAAAATTTATGATTATTTATCGGGGTTCTTGACCCAGTCAAAATTAGGCATACACTCACATGGATTCAGTGCTCGAGGCCTACGTACCAAAACTTACATATCCGGGCCTCGCAATCCCGCATTTCCTAACCGGAAATTCCTAATGGCAACAAGACCAGTGAGATTCATGTTACATACTACAATGATGTATCAAAGAGTAAAACTAACTCGTATCATTTCATGAATGTAAGGAATACGTCAAGCATAATATTCATACACTTATAAGATATGGTAATCTAGAATATCACAAAATCTCTACCAAGTCATGAATGAAAATTATATCCCCAATAAAATAAACTACTCCCTAAAATCGAGTGAAAATTTAGGAAATTTAAAAGAAGAGAGAAAGGTTATTCCCTTTCTCTCTACCTACTCTCGGAAAACTAGGGGAATAGAATTACAATTAATACCCAAAATTTAAACCCTAGTAGACATAGGCTCCTTTATATAGTTGGTAGGAAATGGGACTTAAAGAGGCCCAAAAATCAAGAGAACCCCTAGCTGGAACAGTGGCACAAGACATGCAATAGTGCACTAGCTGTCGGCTAGAAATGGTCTCTCGGTCTTTTGAGTTGCGTGGCCATGCAATTATTTGTGGGCTCCTATCTTGAAGTGTGCCTTAACCTTTTGAACGTTGCGGCCCATGAATTCACCATGAGCCACCATATGGATCTAATTTCTTGGCATTCAGATGGATCGATCGTACGATTCTTCACGGGACGTGGGTTGGTCTTTAGATTTCTGATTTTAAAGGTGAACACGCCATGAAATATTGCATAGCTCATGCTCATACTTATCCACACAGTCACATTGAAAAGAACAAGCTATACAATTCCTTGCGGTCTGTGCCCTTACTTAGGTGCACCTTCAATTGCCATGCAGGCCCCGTGAAATAAAACACGGTCGTGTCTCTAGCTTTTGTCCAGGCTTCAACTCTTTTCTCCTTGGCAGTTTCCATCTACTACCATAATTAAGCGTGTGGCCTTAGATCTACTACCATCCTTACAAATGACCATCAAAATATATTTCCATTCATACAAATGGCCTTCTACTCCGAAGTGCTTACAAGCGATCTACAATGAAGCTCACAAAATAGGATATACATTCTAGTAAGGACATGGAATCTATTAGGTCTAAATAAATCTACAAAATGGGGATTTAGGCAAGAAAACCAACAAAGGCTATCTAAATCCCTCGTGATGTAAATACAACTTAACCTAGCAATCAACCATACAAAAGATACTAATCAGTGTGGTAAATGCATTGATTAACACGTGTTTATAGGTGCTAAACAATCTCCCCACACTTGAACCTTTACTCATCCTCGATTAAAGAATAACAATCAAAGATCTAAGTGGAATATAGCATGAAAAGAATTCCCCAAAGCATCCAACATTTATTCGTAAACAATCCTATTTCACCAAAAGATGTAAGAATCTGACAACTCTCACTCCCCAAAGAAGCTAAGATAACCTATCCAACTATCATGCCAACAAAAAGGTGAATTTCACAAAGATAAGTGTGAAGCTAAGTTACTCGACCAAAATGACTTCCAAAAGACAATCAAAGCGAACCATAAGATTTTTCAATTTCTCTCCATTTCTATAATTTCACCTAGGAGCCCTTTCGGATTTTAATCCCAGCATCCCACACATTTTTCCTCACTTCTCACATTTTCCACACCATGGTCTCTCACTTTTTCATAGGTTATACAACCTATCTGGGCCTTTCCCATTATTTCCTAACCTAAGTCTCCCTTTCAGGTTTTCGACATAACCGAGTACATATTTTTTTTATTTTTCAAATTTTCTTTTTTGTGTAGCGAAAAAAACCCAGAGGTGGCCTTCATAATGCAATGAAGATAAGCAAAAAACATATCACCAAAACACAATGGAATCTTGTTGGAACTCCTAAGTGCGTAACTACTCCCCCTCCCCCTCCACACACCACACTTAAAACCTTGCACTGTCCCCAGTGCATCATAAAAATTAAAAATCATAAGTGGAGTAGGAAAATAGTAAGGACTTATTCTTGGGACCCCAAAAGGCCCGCTCTCATGCGTCTCGCCTCATGCTTTTTTCCTCCTCTCTTCTTGCCTCAATCCTGCCTCACAATGGGAACACGTCCCGGAAGCCTTCAAGCTTTGAAGTATTCATCCTCTCAATCAATTGTTCTATCTCTTCCTACTGTACATAGGCTCCCCTATCTACAATGGAAAAACTACTACTTCACTTCCCGCTAAATAAAATCAAACCTACTTCCCCAAGCTCGCATGGTGTCATCTATAGTGTCAAGCCTAACTCCAAATTCCTCCATTTACAAACTCATCCCACCTACCGCGTGACTAACCTCTTGCACTATTTGGATTGAACTTATGAGTTGTTCCCCAGATGTGCAAAATTGGGCGAAGAAATGCGCTTGTATGCTAGCTTGAGTACGTGGCACACCTAGGTGGAATATCACCATTTTGCTCCTCAATGTCCAAGTCTGGGGCCGAGAGGATGTTGTAAAATACCTTATCAAACCTCAAATTAGGAGCTAGGAAGATGTTTTCCAAGGTGGTGTCATGGTTGATGGTTATACGTTCGGGTTGTGGAATTATCATGAAGTGGCAAACCGAGGCACCTCCGTACAACAAATTAAAGCAGTCCTCAAAGGTGGTGGTGGAAATCATTGAGGCCGTTTCCAACCTTTCCATGGTGTACCTCATCCTTGAACGTTCTAAGTTTACCAAAACTAAGCGAGATGGAGCTGAATGTTTTATGTATTGTGCCAAAAGTTTCCATCCATAGGTATCTTGCTGCCTTTATTTTTCCCCGCAGCTATGTATTCATCAACAAAAGGCTCCACCAAGTTGGGTTAAAATTTCTCTCTGGAGTCATCGTCCAAAATATTTGCACGTCTCGTTTAGGGTATTGAGAAATCTCTCAATGGTAAAGTACTCTTATGGATAGGAGCTCGTGCACATACCGTAAAAATGGGTGTACTACTCCAGTTCTCTTTCCCAAGTGGTTCCTATCCACTCCTGTCAAGTTCCGCCAAAATCTTCTTAATGAGAAATAAAGTCCTTGCCGGCCAAAAAATTCTTAACATGAAAGGAATCCCTTGTCGGCCAAAAGATTCTTAACAAGAAAGGAAGCCCTTATCTTTAGAACTACCTTCCCATAATTCAATCTGAATGCTCGAGCAACCTCATGGTGAGTCATCAAGTATTTCTTGTCATCCAAATAGAAAATGATAGTCCTCCTCCTGTCACTGTCACATGGTTTCTCCACAGTTGGCAAAAGTTCCAAGGTTCACCTAACTATATCTTGGAGTGCATCTCTAGGAAGCCTTCTAGGCCTATGCAACTTAGCAAGTAGGTGATGGGCTACTGCTACCAAAGTCTCATTGCACGTGAAATTTGTCTCCAAGATGGTCATCTTTAGCCTATTGAGGTACTTCCACGTCTGGGATGCACTCCTGGAACTGTTGGTCAACCACATGAAATCATCAACAATGGCGGGGTTAGGAAGAATGGGAGTGGCCAGCTCTTGTCTCCCAAAACATGATTTGTCTCATCAATCTCATCAAGGCACTAGTCATCATCAATCATGAAAGGTTCATCATGTTGAAAAAGTTCATCAAATAAGGTTATGACATTGCTTGCAAGAGAAGATATAGGTGATTCATTCTTAGACTCATAAATTTCAAACCCAACCTTGTCAATGTCATCCTCTAGGGTTAGTGTTCCAATATGAAAATCTATTTTGGTCCTTAATGTTTTCAAGAATGATCGCCCTAATAAGATTGGGGGTGCACCTCCATTGTTTACTACATCAAGGACATGAAGTCCACCGGGGAACACTCGATTTCCTACTCTAAACGTAACAACTATACCTCTATGGTTAGCTTTGTAATGGTCGGCTAGTTGGACAGTGACCCTAGTGTTCCTAAGCTCACCTATGTCAAGATTCTCTTATAGGCTAAATGGGATAACATTAATAGAGGCACCTAAGTCAATCATTGGATTTTTCACCAACTTACCACCTAGAGAAATAGAGATAGAAAACATTACAGGGTAATTACACTTTTTAGGTATGTTCTTATGAGCTAAAGTGGCTACTTCCCCTATTTTCAATTGACCTACTTTCCAACTTTGTTTGTTTCTTCTTTTAGTGAAAGCATTTAAAAAAAATAGCATATTAGGGAACTTGTTTGATGACATCAAGAATTGGAATGCTAACCCCAACCTTATAGAAGATTTCGCGAATTTGAGCTTAATTGATTTCCACCTTTGGTCTTCCTCGTAGAGCACTAGGAAATGGTGGTAGAGGTTTGACCCTTGCCTCGGTGGTGGGGATATCCTTTAAGGGCTCCTCTTCAACTACTATATCTTCTTCTTTGAGATTGTCCTCGTTACTCTCCAATAATATTTCATCCTCTTGTACAACCTCTTTCTCGACTTCATCTACCTCATTCCATCTTTTCAATTTCAGGGCACTCACATTGCATTAACCTCAGGTAGGGACAGTAGCTTTCCGGATTATATAGCCTCAAGTCGGCTCACCAAAGTGGAAAGTTAATCAAATTTGACTTCAAGGTTCTTAATACTTGAAAAGGATATTGTACCAAGATCCTCAATCTCCCTTCTCGTTGGCTCAACGAATATATCATTCTTCTTCACCTGTTGTGCAATTAACTCAAGAATAACCTTCCGGTCCAACTTGTACAATAATGCATTGGTTTTGGAAGGTCCTTCTCCACTCGGATAGAGTTGAGGTGGTCAACCTCGATTGTACACCATTTGTTGTCCTCGCACCACCAGAAGTTTGGGTGGTCGCAGTATTAAAGATTAAAGGAATTTGCATAAGAGTATTTCCTATCTCCACTTTGGTTCCATCAAAAACCTTGTTGTTTCTCCCTACATAATATCCTATTTCCACCATTTAAATCTAAGGCCTTCACTTCCTCGAAGTGTCAACTAGTTACTGACATATATTAGTAAGGTGATCAAGATTGCAAATATTGTACACCTTCACTTGTTAATTTTCCCTTTAATAAACTCTTTCATCGTGAAAGTAAGCGCTTTGACTTGTTCCTTAATCTTGGGATAATGAACGGGCTCATCTAAGATCTTCACACGGGATCAGGTACAAAACTTCCTTGTACCATTGGCCATATCCTTGAATAATGCCATCACATATTTGGGAATTTTGTTCTCTATAGAACCATTACATGTTGCATTCACCATATGCATATCTTCATCGCATAAGCCTTCAAAAAAGTAACAGACAAGGTTACCTTCTAGTTCTCCTCCCCCTCTTTCTACGACAACTTGTATTTTCTGGTAGATAGTGTTGAGTTCCTAAGTTTGTGGTATGGGTATGTACCATAAACAAGAAACTAGACACTATCAATCCCAAGAGAAAAACTAGCAAACAGATTAGAAGTAACTGGAATAACTATTAAAAAATCTCAACATAAAAAACAACTAAAGATATAAAACTAAAACAAACCACTCCACCAACTATTAATGAAAGTTAACAATTAAATCTTTAAACTATAATTCCCGATAATGGCGCCATAATTTGATCCGCACTCTGCGGGATCGCTAATAAACTAAAATTATTCACGGGATATCTACTAACCCAAAGAGCGCTAGATGCAAAGATATAAATTTATATTATTGCTTGCACACTCACTACAAACTACCAAAGGGATAGCTAGTGGCAAGTCCGGGGTCATCCACGGGGATGCTAGGACTCAAAATATAACTATGCAAAACTTGTAATCGGGTATCACCTTGATAGTGTGTTGGGAATATCTAGTGCAACAAATATGGTTTGGGGGGGGGAGTTCTTCTATGAACTACTAAAATTTCAAAGCAAGAGAATTAACTATATTAATCTAACACATGGGGATATTTGTATAACATGACCGGTATATGATTTTGATCCTAGATTCTCATAAATGCAAGACTTATAAACCTATCCCAATGAGTATGTCACATACTGAGGTTAATATTAAACACTTCCCAGTGTCTGTCACACAAAGGTGATCATGTTTATTTTATAAACACCACCTTCGTAACTAGGGAAAGTGTGTCGTGTGGTCCAACCGATCTGCGCTCCTCTTTCCCCCCAAAAAGAATTACATCTCAGGCTTCCACGATAAACTCTTCTCCCTTGAACTATAGAGTTAAAGGAATAGGCCTCTTATGATGACTCTAGGGTTGAAAAGACAATGGTCACTAAACTATAACCCTAGGTTGCTACAAATTATTATGCTTAACTATCGGGTTTCATGACCCAGTCTAAATTAGGCATACACTTGTGTGGATTCGGTGCTCATAGCCTATAGACCTACACTTACATAGCCGAGACTTGTGATCCTGTATATCTTAAACGGGCACTCCCAAGGGCAACAAGACTAGAACGATTCATGTTACATACCGCAACGTTGTATCAAAGTGTAAAACTAACATGCATCACTTCAAAAATGTAAAGAATAAGTCAAGCATAATATTCATACACATACAAGATAGGATAATCTAAAATTCATAAATCTCTACCAAGTAATGAATACAAATTAGACTCCCAAGCAAATAAACTCTTCTCTAAGCATTTAACCCAACTTTACCATTGGATTCAATTCCCTAGGGAAAAACTAGGAAGATAAAAATAAGAGGGAAGGGTTATTCTCTTCCTCTCTCTACCTACTCTTAGAAAACTAGGAGAATAAAATTACAACTAATGCCCAAAACTTAAACCCTAGTAGACATAGGCTCTTTTTTATAGTTGGTAGGAAATAGGCCTTAAAGATGTTCAAAAACCAAGAGAAACATTAGCTTGAAACGTGGCACGGGTCATGCAATAGTGCACGAGTTGCCTCCTAGAAGAGGTCCCTTGGTCTTCTGAACTGAGCAGCCATACAATTCTTCGCGGGCTATCGGCTGAGAGTGTCTTCACCTTCCGAATGGCGCTGCTCATGTGATTCCTTGTGGGCCATCGACTTGAGCTGATTTCTTGGCCTTCTAATGATGCGGCCGTGCGATTCTTCGTAGGATGTGAGCTGGTCTTCAGATTTGTGATCTTCGAGGTGAGCCCACTACAAGAAAAATGACCTATTACTTTGCCTCTTTTACTTCATTTTTTGTCTAGGTTAAATAACCAAAGTTAAAAGTTCTTTTACTTAGGTTATTTTTATTTTCGAACTAAATGATACTTCTTACATCAGTTAAAAATAACAGAGGTAAATAATATGGTTTTTACCTCGGTTATTAAATTAACCATAATAAAATGTTAAAGAAATGAAGTAAATAGTCCTACCAAATAGCGTGCAACATTGCACATGTTGTTTAAAAATGCATGCTCATGTAGCATTGTAAGTTGTTTTGACCAAAATGTAATGCGATGGCTAACCGACATTGCAGTTATGTTAATGATAGGTCTACAGAAGTATTTGTTTAATGGTTTTTAAAACGAATGTAGAAAATGTTGTTGAATGTTATGGTTTAAAATGGGTTTTAAACTCAAGCACATATCAAATCGTACATACATTCAATTATATATTGTTCAAATAAGGTAGTTAAATTATTAGAAAAATAGTGGTTATGAAAGTATCCTTTAAATTACTACATGAATACGATTAACAATTGTTTTACTTCCAACGGAACAGAAATTACAACTCCATCAGCTTGCATTATGGGAGGCCGTCATTGTGCCTCTCAAAGATAGTATTTATATGCCCTAATTGTGGCTATACTACTAGAAAGTAGATAGTAGCAAGTCGGGGTCGTC
>JAULKK010292374.1:0-13228 GCA_032355705.1 Rubia peregrina
GGAGATTTTGAAGAAAAAAATAGAATGAGTGTGACCATTTTGCTTCTTCTTTAGCCGGGTGGCAAAGTAGATTTGACGAACAATTTTCCATAAACTTTTAGCTTCGCAGTGAGAATGGACAGCTTCGCGCTGAGTGTAATCATCTCGACTCATGTGTGCTTCATCTTGAAAAAGCTTGTGTTGAATACAAGGATAGACTTCAAGCCCTTCCATAATCATCTCGTCGTTCTACTGGTAGTGGGGGACCTGTCAATAAGCATCGGCATGGAGGGGATTTATTTGTCTGAAGCTGTTAGGTCTCATATTTTCCCATTAGAAGACGGAGTGAAAAATTTGATGGCTACAAATAAGAATTATTAGGATACTGTTTGATGTTATAAGCGTGCAACTTGATCGTGAGGAATTTGGCCCTATAGCTGATTTTAAGGCGTATTACACTAAACAGCTTGATCATATGGAATGAAGAGGTTTAACGCGGCATCCCACCTACTTATACATGAAATGACGTTATGAAAATATGTTAGGATGAGCGCGAGGCCGAGCGATCTCTTCGCGAGGCTGAACAGTCTCATCACGAAGCTGAGCCACCTCGTTGCCGTGAAGGTTCTTCGTCTTCTGGGTTATCTCGCGCATCAAGGCACCGATAGATTTCCTTTTCTTCTTCTATTCGATGTACCAATTTTTTTCTTCAAAATGTTTGAAGCAGTACTTTAAATTGACTCATATTTCGTAATTCTATTTTTTAGTTATCTTCCAACACTAAGTGTTGTGCTTTTTGCATTTCCTTTTGTTCGTTTGTTTATGCATCTATTATTTTTGTGCTTTAATTTTTGAATTTTCACCATGGGAAGCTTATAGCTTATAGTTATTTCTCGCTGCTAATATTGCTGGGCATGTTTGCCTATTTTGCAAGATCTATAGCTTGTAGAATTAAGGGTATGTATTGTGAGAACTTGCAAGATCTATTGCTTGCTTATGTCGCGTTTATGGGCACATCTCCCTTTTGGCAAGATCTATAGCTTGCTTAGTTGAGTTTGCGGTGTTCCAAGATGTATAGCTCGAAAACTAGGGAACTTGTGTTGTGCAAACTATAAGATCTATTGCTTGCTTGCGTCGCTATTTTGTAGGCATATTTGCCTTTGCGCAAGATCTATAGCTTGAAAAAGTAAGATTGGAATGTTACAAGATCTAAAGCTTGCAAAGTAAAAAAGTTGTAAGTTATCGCTTCGTGATTGGTTAGACTCAATTATTTACGATATGCTATAGTTAGAAATTGTAAGTAAAAGACAAAAAAACACATGTTGCCTCCAAAGAAGCTTTTTGATATTCATAGGTACAACTGCGATAATATCACTTTGAATACAAGAACACAAACATCACCGATGATCATTTCATGGTTCTTATACAATCTGGATTTTTCATGTCTTTCATCTTATGTCTAGAGATAGAATTTTCTTATCTTGACCACATGCCAAGTATTGGGGACACTGCTTCCATCTAGTCTCTCTAACTCATAATAGTTCGATCGGTGCACTTTCATTATCTTGTACGGGCCTTCTCACTTTGGGCTTTCCTTTTCCTCCGCTAAGCTTGCTTCATATTTTTGCAACACAAAATCACCAACTCGAAATTGCATCCACTTGATTTTTTTATTGTATGCTCTAGTCATTCCCTCTTTGTACTTCACCTCCGTTATTGTTGCATGTTGCCTTCTTTCTTCGAGTTTCTCCAACTCCAGCCTCATCCTTTCGGGATTGTCATCTTCTTTGTATTCCTCTACTCGAAGGCTTGAATTTCCCATCTCTGCATGTATTACTACTTCATGTCAATAGACCAAAATGTATGGTGTTTCTCTAGTTGATTGTCGAATGGCTGTTCTGTACGACCATAATTTATTGGGTATCTCATCCACCCAACTAGTTCGCTTTCCTTCCAGTCTTTTTTGGGTGCCCTGAACTATGGTTTTGTTGGTTACCTCCACCTAACCATTTGCTTGTGGGTGGGCTACCGATGTGAACTTTTGTGCAATCTCTAAATTCAAACACCATTCAGTAAAGACCCCACTTGTGAATTGTGTGTCGTCTGTAACAATAGTTTGTGGCACCCCAAAGCAACAAACTTTGTTCTGCCACACGAACATCTATGTTACCCCCGATGTAACTCTTCCCAGTGGCTTTTCTTTGACACACTTCATAAAGCAATCAATTGCCACAATCAGGAATCCAAACAGGCCAATTCCCCATTTATCCAACGGGTCATATGTTAGACCAGCCTGCAGTTTATGCGATATTGGGGAATTAATTTGGAAACTTATGCACTTCATGAAGTTATATGCATCGTTGAACATAGTTGGCCAGTAGTATCCTGCCTGAATTATCTTTTTCGCAATTGTTCGAGGCCCCTGATGCATTATGCATAGTCTTTCGTGTACTTCTTTCAAGATCTCTCCTGCTTGTAATGGTCCTATGCACTTTATCCATTGAGATAGGAACCCTATTTTGTACACGACTCCTCCTTTATAAGCGTAGTTGTGAGATCATAGTTCCAACTTTCTGGCTTTCGTCTTGTATGCTGACAACTTTCCCTTTGCGAAGTAATCTATCAGCGGTGTCATCTAATTTATTTCTTCTGTCTGAACTGCCGACATAGTTGTCATTGTCATACTTCTGGCTGGAATGACCTCCACTTTCATATCCTTGTGTTCGACCAATGAATCGAATCCTGCCATTACTAGCTTACTTAGGGAATCTGCTTTTGCGTTTTCACTTCTTGAAACATGTTAAATATCGAAGTATTCGAGTTGAGCCATGAGTAATCGGGCCCTCCTTAAATACTTTATCAGCTGCTCTTCCCAGAATTCCTATTCTTTTCTCACTTGATGGACTACTATCTGCGAATCAATAAAGGCCCAAACGCTTTTTACCTTCATCATGATTGTAAGATCTAAGCCACATATTAATGCTTCATACTCCGCCTCATTGTTAATGAGTGAAAAGTCGAAAGAAAGTGAATATCTGTGCTCCCTTCCTCCTGGGTTGACTAATAGTAGTCCTACTCCGCAACCTTCTTTGTTAGATGCTCCATCTACGAACAATTTCCATGCCATGTCCACCCATTTAGATTTCCCTTTGTTGACTCCGAGATTTTGCATTCGCGTCTTGTGCATCTTCACTTGTCATCTTTGTGATGAAATTTGCTAGGGCTTGTGCCTTGATTGCAGTTTGTGGTTGGAATTGTATCTTATATTGCCCTAATTCAAGAGTCCATTTGGTCATTTGACCAGATGCTTCAAGTTTTTTAGGATATTTTTGATTGGATAATCAATATACATAACGATCCCATGACTGTGGAAATAGGTTCACATCCACCTTGCTGAGTATACTAAAGCTAGAATTAGCTTATCAACTAACATGTACGCCATCTCTGTACTTTGTAGTATTCTGCTAATGCAGTATACTGGTGTCTTTGCCTATCTCGATGTACCAAAACTGAGCTTATCGCATTTTTTTGAAACTGCCAAGTACAGATACAAGGTTTCTCTGGATATTGGTGATTTCAATGTTGGCAACACCTGATGCAGATCCTTCAAGGACTCGTATACCTTTTAAATTTTCTCATTCCAACTAAACTTCTTTACCTTCTTAAGGACTTCAAAGAGTGGGAAATGTTTCTCAGATGGTTTTGAAACAAATCTTCTAAGTGCTGCCAACGATCCCATTAATACCTGCACTTCCTTAACTGTTCGTGGTTGAGGAAGTTCAGTTATAACTTGTATCTTCTTTAGATTGGCCTCGATCCCCCAGGAGGATACTTTGTACCCTAAGAATTTCCTTGTGTCTACTTCAGTTATGCACTTCTTGGAGATAAGCTTCATGTCAATTCCACTTAGCATTTTCAATGTTTCCTTCAAGTCTTCTGCGAATGTTTCCTTCAAGTCTTGTACTTGCAAAATTTCAGTGACGAACATACTATGATATTCCGTGAGACTTTCATCACTTTTTAGGCTATATTGTTCAGGTCTGCTATTGTTTTTGTGAACTTATACTTCTGGTAGAAGTGCCCCAAAAACAAATCCGACAAATTTACCCAAGACTTAATGCTTCCACTCGGTAAGTCTTTGTACTATGTGATCGTTGTCCCCGATAAGAAGATAGGGAAATATTAGCATACCAACTCTATGTATGCATTGCGAAGTCTCATGCTATTGCAATAGGAATGCAAGAATTTCTTTGGGTCTGTGGTTTCATCGTTGATTTTAACATGCAAAGGTACCTTGAAGTTCTTAAGAATCTTAAAATCACAAAGATGCGATGCCAATGACGATTTATCTGAATCATTGTCTGCTACGATCTCTCTTGACTCATCCTCGTACTTGAGGCTTTCCTACAATTGACTTTTTTTTCTCACCTTCGCGGACTTTGGCTTTAGAATGGCTAAAAACTGCTTTTACAGACTTTTTCTGTATGCTTCTAGAAAGGTTGCGAACGCTCGTCTTTCTTTTTCTTTGTTTGTGTTGGGGGATTTCGCTTCCTACTTATCATCCTCTTATATCCTTAATGCATCCCCTTTCTCTACTAGGTACGAACTCTTGATCTTGGATAGGATGCATGTTTCTATTGCGTCCAACTATTTGTTTTTGTGTCTGGTGCTATGACTTCTCTCACTTCTGGTGAACACCATTGTTTACTTGAAGGATTCTTGGAACAAAATATTTTTTCCAGTCCCTACAGACGGCGCCGATGATGTGGCAATCCAACCAAGTAAAAAACTTGCTATCCATCGGGAAGTTTCTCCTCCTCCTAAACGGATCTCAGAAATGATTCCAAGGAAAACACTCTGATGACCAAGTAAGCGTGTTCCTTAGAGAACTGGAATTTCTCAATTTAGTCTCACTTACCTTAGCCAGTGTCGCTCTATCTGTATTTATAGCCTAATGTGATCGTGGTTCCACATTACTAGGGCTTGAGATCATGGGTCACACCATGGTCCCTGTATTTTTGGTTCGTGTCTACGTGCTTATCCTTATTCTGTTTCTCTCGATTTTCAGTTCGATCCACGATCATCACGTTTCGCCTTTATAAATTCGTGGTTGACTTGAACCTTGGGCTGAATAACTCTGATTGTTTGTAAACTGAGACTGGGCTGGGCTTGGAAGTTAGTAGCCTTTAGTTAATGGGCTAGGTATATACCAGTGACCATTCCATCAGGTCATACCGTTAAATTA
Source organism: Rubia peregrina (assembly GCA_032355705.1). Classification (NCBI taxonomy): domain Eukaryota; kingdom Viridiplantae; phylum Streptophyta; class Magnoliopsida; order Gentianales; family Rubiaceae; genus Rubia; species Rubia peregrina. Next base: position 5,225 of record JAULKK010292374.1, read on the forward strand.
GGTTTCCAGCGTTAATTTTAAGATCAAAAGTGACATTTCCCATTATTTCCCATATTTTTCTTTTTTTAATTTGTTCTGTTCCCTTTCCCCTCACCCTCCTCTCCAACGCCACCACCCTTTCCCCATTCTGCGGCCTCACTTGAAACCCCCAACTCCCCACCTGAAACTGCCACCCCCCACCTTTAAAACCTGCCTGTAAACTAAATTATATAGCCTTTCTTTACTTGTATGTTTGGCGTACTGGTAGATTATATAGCCTTCTTATTTCTTGGAGTGCCAAGAAGCAACCCACTATTTCTCGTTTGGGCATAGAGTATGAGTATCAGCCGCTAGCCAACACCGACTCTAAGGTTGTTTGGTTGACTCATCTTCTTTGTGATCTTCATATATATCCCGCTTTCTAGTTCTCCGCTGCTGTTATGCGACAACAGTAGTGTCATCTTCTTTGCTCAGGACCCAGTTGCTCACAAGCGGGTGAAGCACATAAACATCGACTATCACCTTGTTCGAGAGTTGGTTGCTTCCGGCAAGTTGCGTATTGCCCAAGTTCTTACTGCTCTCCAGATTGTGGACATCTTCACTAAAGGACTCTCCCATTCGCTGTTCAAGTTCTTCAGGTCCAAACTTTGTGTCGCTGAGCATCCGGCGCTTCACTTAGGGGGAGTGGTGGGGGTGTGTGTTAGAGTTAGTCAAATATTTGAGTAGATATGGATAGACTTTGATGACTTGATTAGAGTTACTCCCTCTGTCCCAGCTCAAATTGCACAACAATCAGTATCATGCTATTCAAGAAACATGTTTGACCGTTAATATGTTTAACTACATATAATAATGGTAGATAACAAATTGATGTTTGGAAACTACTTGTTACGACAAATTCAACTATATCACATACGATAATATTATTACTCATATATCTATTGAAATATGAGGTCAAAATTTGATAGAGAATAGTGTCCAAAAAGCAAGTGTGCAATTTGAGTTGGGATGAAGGGAGTATATTAGTATAAGTATTTCTTATCTATTTTGCACTCTATTTATTATAAGCAGTAATACATTCATCATTACGGGAAATCATTCTTTTGGTATGAAGAGAGTGCTTCTTTTAAAAAAGATGTACCAAAAAAGAAAATAACTCCATAAATTATTGGTGGTTTCAGGAAACTAGTTGGATGAACACTGTGCGATGAGCGGTGTTTGTGATACACATTTTGATGTATATTTTTTTTGTCGTTTCTTCCCTTGTATTAGGGTATATCAAAAGAAAAAGATATAAATGATACTAAACTAGCAGGTTGTTGCACCGCGCGATGCGCGGTGTTGTTGGATTGATTCTGTAAATGTATTATGAAATGGTAATTAAATTGCATTTGAGTTGGTTTTTTTTGGCATAGGGTATGATGAGATAGGGTAGATAAAGATGGAAAGTTAAGAATATATGCAAGGTTAATCTTGAAATGTAACTAAAGTGTTTGAATAGAAGTTATATTTGTAAGTTTAGTTTGAAGATTGGTTGAATGAGAACTTTTGTGTAAGAGTGATGTGGGAAAATGGAAAACTGTTTTTTAATAGGTTTATAAGAAAAGGAAAAGTGCTATGTGTGTGTATATGCTGACCAAAACATATATGTTACATAGTAGGGAAAAACAGACAGGGTATCTGCTTACTGAGGTTCATAGATTTCCAAAAGGGAGGTTTTAATAGGGGGAAAAATGATGTACATATCAGTGTAAATATACAAAATAAGTAGAGGGCTAGGTAATAAATAAGTGAAATAGGGGGAAACATTGTAGAGTGTGTAATAACGGAACATATGTGATAGGGAGGAAAATGTTAAGTTTAAAATCTAGCTTACGAATATGTTTTTTTTCATATATAAGTTATATTACATACGTAATGTAGCAGACAGAACATAGGAAATTATTGATATACAAGCTGGAAAACTATTTCGGTTTCTTGGTAGGTTGTTCTGGGGTGTCGGAGACGTCGTCAAACCTTGCTAACAAAGAAGCCTTGGCTTTACCTGTTGTTAATCATGCATATAAGGGTAATGGTTAGGCATTGCAAATGGTAATGGATGAAGTGCATAAGGAGGTTTGTTCTACATTTTATAAGGTGCAAGTATCTACCATAATGGAAAGGCATGGTAGTATAAACTAACCTCGTGTATTGAGCCGCAGTTGGGAAGGAGTTTCGGTTGTGTGAGCTTCAACAGAAGAATGTGGGCTAGGCTGAATCTTGTGGGGTGTCTTTAATTGTGCAGTGGCTGGTGGATTCTGCAACGGATGTGAAGGTGTATCATGGGTTGGAGTTGTTGCTGGTGTACCAGTACCTACAAGGGTGGTTGTGGGGGGTGCAGCCTCTTCAAGCATATTAGATACGACATTCTCAGAGCACTTTACCACTGTGTATCTAGGAGTAATTTCATGGGCCTTGAGTTTGCCGATTGTCAGCTGAACTATGAAGGTTTTTTTTCCAGTTCAGTCTCCCTTAATTGTATGTAACCCTAGCATTTAATAGAAGAAGTATATGAATAAAAATGTGTATTAGTAAATTTGTAGATGGAACTTGTTTTAATTTATCGATGAATATGGATGAAAATCTGTAAGTTATTTTAATTTCTTGTTATACCTGAGATACACCTGTCATAGCTTCGACAGCAGGTAAACCTAGTAAAGTCTCAGCAACATCCCCAAACCAAGTTGCGCTGATAGTGCCACTGGTATCGCTCAGCTTTGCTTCAAAGCGGCACCTGTAGAATTATATAACATATAAAGCTTGTAGTGTTATTTTTTAGGAAGGCAATATTGTGAATGTCAAGTATATGACAGTAAGGAAGATGAGAGGAAGTTGCCTAGGTTCTGCAAGTTGTTTTGTTGAGCAGACGTTGCATGTGTACTGAAACTGAAAGGCAGCGGTTGTAGCATTGAAACATTTTGTGCAAGCCATATAGTGGTATTTCTGAGTGATTCCTTGCAAGCTCACAGAAACTTTCAAACATGCCATCTAAAAAAGTAATTTGGTTGTTAGTTGTAGTGAAGTGATGATAACTTAGCTATGACAGTGAATATCTTAGAAATGAGTAGGTAGTTTTTCTAAAATATATCACCTTTTGCTCAGGAAGTATGTTGGCCACTGTAGTGACATTTGTAGTGGCATTCATTGGGAGACTTACAACATGTAATGTGTCGATGTTAGAGGAGACAAGGTCTTGGATTTGTTTCTGGTTCTGAGTAGCCCTGCAGCAAGAATAAGATGTGAGTGGATGATTATGTTTATGTAAGCATGTAATCTAAATAGCATACCAATTTTTCAGATCAAGAGCTTCATCGTTCGAGGCATCTATTAAGAGGCTTGTGCGAAAGGTTGATGATAGTTCTAAACCTGCATGTGTAACACAAGATAGGTTATGCACACAAAACCTTTTAGGTGTATATTATGCTTGTTAAAAGATGGGGAAATTAGTCTGACCATTAAAGAAGCTGATGTTGACTCGCCTTGCTATGAGAATTGGATATTGGCTAATCATGCGAACTAATGCAGCTCCTTCACCAGTGACAAGTTCAGCCCATAAAGACAATTTTATCGCTTGATAACTTAGAAAAGAGAATGGTATTAACAAATGTTTTAGACAAAGTTGATGTAGGAATGCATATGACTGGAAAAGATTTTTTTTAAAAACCTGTCATTCATGAGGGTAAATTTCTGCAGCAGCCGTGGGCCTTTTTGTGTGACGACAGTTTGAGTCGGCTGAAAAGCTACAACAATACCTATAACATCTGAGCAGATAAAAGAAGATGGGAAAAGGAAGGAAAAAAATAAGTGCCAGAGGGAAGAAATTTAGGATGCATGAATTGAATTAAAGATGGTCATAAGAGATTTACCGATAGGTCCTTCTGCTTTCTCATACAGTTGAGGTATTTCAGAGAATGGGACATAATGCTTTTGCAGTGCCAGGATTTGCTCATGGCTTTCAACATTTTCTATCACGGTGGTTGTATCAATGATCCATTGCATGTTAATTGGCCCTTTCACATATTTCTTATCGATTTCCTTTATTTGAGCATTTGAAATGCGATATTTATGGTACAACTCAAGCTTTGAGCCCATGGTATGAATAGCTCTGTTAAACATTATACCCTCAACCTTTGTCCCCTTATTTGCACAATAAAACAAGTGTAAGTGTGATGTCATTTCTGCTGAATAAACTGTGTGTGATATAAAACTGTAGTAAGAAATATAGAGAAGCAAGGGTCAAACGAAGAATCACTGTAGGAATATCAATCAACAGCAAGGTTTTTTTTCCAGAAGTTTTGCTAAGTGCCAGTAGTACAGCCACTGCTGGATTGTAGCGTTTATGTTACTATGAGGTAAGAACGATGCAATTTTATTGTTCGTGTATGAAGAGAAAAGAAGGTGCTAGCTGGCATTCATGGAGAAGAATGGCAGTAAATTTGAGTGAGAAGAACATTATAAAAATCATATGATCTTAACTTGACAGTTGTATTGTATGACAAAGGAGATAATGGCGAGAAGTTAGAATAAGAAATATTTAATAATAAGGAGGGGGAAAAACGAGAGTTGAGGAAAGGAAAATATAAGATGAAGACCATTAGAAATCTGTCCAATGTAGCTTATAGTGCATAATAAGGCATTGGTGTAGGTTTTATTGTGGTGGCGGCATGACAAAAAATAATTGCAGCCTGTTCACCTGATGATACATCTGTTGGGAAAATTACAGAGTTGGCCATTTCTCTTTATCTGAAGCAGTACAGTACATGTTATGGTGCTATAGAGGGAGAGAAAGAGAGTAAGTAAGTAATTAATTTAATATTTTCGTTAATATTGTTTTCAAGAAACATGTTGTTTTGGTATTTGAGGGTTTTTTTATTGCAGTTTATTGAAGCAGATGAAAAGGGTTACAGAGTGATTGCAGTAATGGTTGAATTGGAAGTACAATTTTATTAAGAGAAAGAGAGGTTAGTTAATTTTAATAGAAGGGTATTACATATAGTATATGATTATATAACCTGATCTGGTGTAAAAAAAACACAAGAGTGGGTGACATTAAAGGTAGGGGGAAATTAGTAATAGAGTTGTAGGGAATGAACAAATGGTAGATAAATGGAAATGAAAAGGACAATTTTTTGTGTATGAGGGGGAAACAGAAACGCTTCAATCATGCAACATTAGCTAAAAACTTCAAATACATACTGTATCTAAAACAATGTGGGATACTGAAAAGTAAAACCTGATTGCCAAATGTTATAAGTTTCTTTTGTGCATGAATAATCTGAGTTTGACATATAAGGTATGCATAATGGGAAAAGAAATTTCAATTAAAGATTTGTTGTTATACCTCATCATCTTGAAAGATGAACTTTTGTAGTTTGGTAGGACTTGTTGCACTTTGATAAGGAACACATTTTTCGGCCACCGTGATTGTCTTAATCCAAGGTTTGTCTGAATCCCTTAAGTCGATAATCCTTTTTGGTGTTTCCATCTAAAAAAAAGGAAAGTTTATACGTGGAATTAAGGCAAACTGCATGTATCATGAGCATAACAAAGTTGAACATGGAAATTTTGTTCAGTTTTTCAAAAAAAAAGAGGGAAAGGGTAATTATTTAGACAGGATATAACAGAATATTGTTGTTGTTCCCTGGTATGTGTAAAACATTCTTTATGTACTTATGGAAGCGAGTATGTATCCCCCATAATAGAGGTATTATTTGGGGTTAAACTGCAGGAATGGAAAGGAAAAGGTTAATTGTGTGCATGTAATATATCTAATGCATGTGTGTGTAGTTCATTAATACGAAGTTAAATACATTGAGAATTTACATAATGAAGCAGCCTGCATGATGTTGGTTGCTGCTATATAGGCAACATAGAGAGAGAAAGCAACAGAAATAGGTTTACCAGTCAGTCTTCAATGCATTTTTTTGGGGAGAGAAAGGGCTGTTATGGAGGAGATTTTGATGAACAGTAATAATGTAGAAGGTGGAAGAAGGAGACAGCAGAGTCCGGTAGAAGAAGAAGAAGAAGAAGAAGAAGTAGAGAAAAAGGAAAAGCGAGGAAGAAGATAATAGAGGAACTTCGAAAGTATATAAAGTTCATAGATCAGATGTTATGGCAGGAGAAGAATTTTGGCAAACTTGGCAGAACCAGTGGAAACTGTACAGTGTAAACTATATATGTGGGCCATATATTATATACGGGTAAAGAAACATATAAGTCTTTGGCCAGGTGAAAATGTGTAAACAAACAAATGGCTAGAGTTGAGACACAGTAAATGCCTCTGAATAGTAAGCCAGATAAGGGATGGAATGAACCTGTCAAATCACAGCAGTAAATATTGACTGCCCTGTAGATCTTAAGTTGACAGAGATATGGATTTTACTGTTTTCTGTCAGTTAAATCTATCCACTTCCAAATGGTTAGCGTTGGGCTTCCCGAAATCAGTCCTCAGATATATTAGTTTATGTTTGATGTTACTTTTTGTCTTTTGTCCTTAAATAGGTTTTGTTTTTTTTGGGGCCGATGAATTTATCTATTAAATTACTCCCTCCGGTTCTTTAACATTGGCACACTTACTTTTGGCACAAGGATTTAGGAAGGTAGAGTTAGTGGTTGAGAATTCATTGAAATGGTAAAAAGTAAAATGAATGGATGAAAATAATCTGGAATTTTCCAAAAAAGGAAGTGTGCCAATATTAAAAAACCATCCCAAAAAGGAAAGTGTGTCAATGTTAGAAAACCGGAGGGAGTATTTAATTTTGTCAGTATGAGCATGAACAACAGCATCATTATAAATAAGTGTTAACCTTGAGTAAATGTAATTGACCAATTTAAAAGCTCTCATTTGGCTAACTGTTCTTTGGAACCTATTTTTCTCAGGGGGTTTTGTCTTTTCTTTAGATACAGCGTTTGGTCAGTTATAAAATATGGCTAAACTAACTTTAATAACTATAAATAAAAAGGTGAAGTAATATTTTGTGTCAGAGGATATGATCTGGTCAGAATAGTATTTTATGAATTTTAATGGACGTGAAAAGGTGTTTAAAGGAAAATATATATGAATGTATAATTTATAATGATGCATGATTAACACAACCTTCTTTTTCTATAAATACTTTAGTCAGTAGATCAGAACACATCAAGCCCACCAATAATCTTGAAGAAATAGTTAACAACGTGTTTGACCTTTTTTACTTCATAGTTATTCCTATAGCTTTTTACTCTGTCAAAATAACAAGCCCCACTCATCTTTGCCTGCCTGCTACCGTAAAGATGGTGTTTCCAAGTTTTCTATATGACATAAATGTTGACAAACACTTCCACATGGTTAGTAAAAGGTTCTATATTGTCACTTTTAGGTTACACATAATGTCAGAGGATACAGATACAGTTTTGTTGTGTAGTAAGTGTAAAGGTCCTAACAAAGGCAATATGGTGGGGAAGAAATGTTGCCTGCAGCTTTAATTTTCTGTAATAAATGAACTTGTAACTTTCTAGGTTTTTTCCCCTCCTTTTTATTCTCTCTGCTATTTACCTTTTGTGTATATAGGTTATGGAATTCAGGAAAAGGCGTTTTGCAGGTCTGACTTTTGTGATTCATTCCTGATTTGTTAAATATTTATATAGATTATGAAAGTATAAAGGAATCCAGCTTGCCATTTCTGGGAAGTAGCTATTGGGGATTACTTGTTTATTTCATCTAAAATTGTTGGTAAATGTTTTTGGTAGATGATATTAGTTTAGGTTCTATAAATTTAATGCTTGGTAATATACATGGATGGTTGTAAGTAATAGTTTGCAGGTTGCTTTCATTAGGCTGTTTATTAGGCTTTGGTATAAGTGGTAGAAAAAAGGTTTTATAATTGAACAGCCTCTTAGTATACAGTTGAGCTCCTATTGTACTAAGATAGCTTTAAAAAGGTATGAGCATAATTGTAAAGTCGGTGGAACCTATATAAAGAAAATCAGTGTACAATATGGTAACAC
>JAULKK010292398.1:0-13225 GCA_032355705.1 Rubia peregrina
AACAACCCATAGCATAAATGAAGTAAACATTCACATCAAGAACACAATAAATGCTAAATAACAAATGCTTCAAGGAATAATGAAATAGAGGTTCTTACTACATAAGTTTGGAAACTTCAACTAATTTCTCCCAAGGAGTTTACTACTCTAGATTACTAAAGCACGTAACTAACCTACAAAAACTAAGAAAAGAAAGATGAAAAGAAGAAGAGAAAATAAAGATCTAGGGTTTTTGGAGAGCTATTTTCGGCCTAGAGAAGTTGAAGAGTGAAGATAAGATAAGGGCTATTTATAGTACAACAGTTAGTGAGAAAATAGTCAAAAGGTTGAACCGGGCGCACGAATACTGCATCAACCGGGTAGGCGGCGCGAGAGCTGGGACGCAGGCGCGCTGGGCGCTGGGACGCGTGATTTGGAACGGTCTGACTCCGAGCGCACGGTTCTTGATCTGGAGCCAGTTTTTGTCGCGCGGTTGAAAACCCAGGCCGCTCGCCGGGTCTTCTTCACCCGGTCGGTCGGCCAACCATCGTTCTTCAAATCCAGACTTTTCTTCTACCAAATTGTATTGGCCTTCACTTCTAAACCCTTATTTCCTTGTGAATCTTTAATCTTAAATTTTTCATCATGAACATGACTGTAAAAGATCTTCCGTAAACACCTTAAACTAGAGACTTAGGATATAACTCCTAAATCATCATCCAAACTTTCTTAAAAAGAAAACATCAATTATTCTTACACAAAAGCTTAGTCTATTACACATATGAGTTTCAAATTTGCTAAAAAGAGGGGAGCACATCACTCATAAGGGTAAAAAAATTAATCTGACTCAAACTAGGTTACAAAATGAAGGATTTAGATACGAAAACCGAATATGGTTATCTAAACCCCTTATGATGTAAACCTACCTAAATCTAGAAATATTCCCAAATAAAGATAACAAAAGAGATGTTAAATGCCTCAGAAAATACATGCATTTGACGTCTCATCAAAAGCTCAGAATATTGTTAAATCAGTTCAAATCCTGGACCAAATGTGGTCATATAGTTGGCTGGGATTAACACTTTTCATCATTGCACCAGAAATAATAGGGATACTAGCTAGAATTTTAGGGCTAATCAAATTAATACAACTAGCTAGCATTTACAGACTAGCTAGTATTTGGGGGCTAATCAAATTCATACAACTGGAAGTAAGCATAATAAAGGCAAGTTATAGATACCTTTCCACTGAATATCTTCTTGAGCTCATGATGAACTTGGCATAGACCTTGCGGAAAGCTTTCTTGAGGTGGTATGGAATATGAATAACCATGGCCTTCCTTTTCCCAAAAAAACCCAGCATGGCTGCAATAGAAAAGTCAAGATAATCATCAATTTAAAACTTCAATCATTCGATACAATAGCATTAACATAACTCAATCTAAGAAAAAACTACTTACACTATTGAGTTGATGTACAGATCCTTCAACTTACTCTTGAGGTCCTAGTTGATGCTCTTCTAATAAAACAATTCCTAGTAAAAACATTAATTTTAGTACTCCAACATAAACTTCCAATAGCACGATTACTTAAGTGTTTTCCAAAAAAGAACTAAAATGAAACATGTTCTACTGATTCTTCAAACTCAATAGGATCGGCATCCCTGTCCTTGTGAATCTTCTTACTAGAAGTATATATATTCAGAGATCTAATAAAAAATTTGACATATAAAATCCAAAAAATAAGTGGATAATTAGGTCATTTTGATAAAACATAATAGCCACTAATTACTCAAAGCAACATTATCGTAAGCAAGCAAAACTTTTAAACATTTACATAAAAAACCAGTCAAAAGGGATATACTAAACCATAGAGTCTAGAAGCAGCTGAAACCCAAATAAATCAAAAGGTTTCCTCTTTCTATATGCAAATTAATCAGAAACCAACTATTAAAAGATAGAAGAAAAACTAAAAAAAATCATTAGAATAATTAAAAATCATAATCATAATGTCTTTCCTACAAATAAATACCAGTTCATGTGAAGAAATGCAGAATAGAAAAATGAAATGCAGTTAACCATGATGTGGTGTATCTCTCTATAACTCACTTTTCTCTCCCTTCTCTCTAGCTTTCCCTTATTAAAATAATAACAACACTTAGCCGCAGTCTCTAACGGTCATAACCCACCTGTAACGACTTCATCTTCTATCCATAGTTGTTGGAAACCTAAAACTATGGTGGCTCCGCCCTCTGGCGTGAGTTCACCGTCCACTTACACAACTGCCCTTACTTAACAACCTATTAAAAAAACCTCTATTTCAGATGAATCCGATTAATGAATACAAAGGTGAAATAGTTGTCTTGTTCGAAGATGCTGGAATTGACCAACTCTCAGAACTGTTCAAATGGAACCTAATTAGACAAAATCCAAGGGTTAGGCCTTCAATTGAATTCATCCGCCACCACTTCAAGAAAATTGGATTCAAAGGCGAGTCAATAATCATTGTGCTGGATAGAAGGCACATTTTCATCAAATTTAAGCTCGATGAGGATAGTCAATGATGCTGGATCAAAAGAATTAGAATCTTGGAGGATCAATTATGAAGGTTCTGAAATGGACGAAGAACTTTAATGTGAGTCACCACTGGTCCCTATCTGGCTAACGGTGGAGTTCCCGCCGGCTTATTATCTATATTCAGACTCTATCCCACATATTGCTAGCAGACTCAGAGAGCTCATCTTTGCATACCATCCCACAATCAATCACACGAGACCCTCTACAATCCAATTGTACATGGAAATGGATCTTACTACAGAGTTTCCTACAAAAATCAGATTAGGTTCCACAAAAGACAACAAGTGGTATGATATAAAGTATAAAGATCACCCAAAATACTACAGCAAATGCCTTAAGATTGGACATCACGCTTCAGAATGTGGGATTCCATGGCCACAGATTCAAAAAAACAAACAAGCAGAAAAATGGGTTCCAGTGGTTAACCAATGGGTTCTAGCTGTTGCCCATGAAGCCCCAGTTGCTGCTCAAGAAATTCAAGTTGTTGCTCAAGAAGTTTTCACTGTGGCCAAGAAGTTTCCCCTGGCTACTCAAGATATGTATGCAGGGGAACTATTAACTAATAAGAAACAGAATGGTTCTAGAGAGGAATAGGAGTTTTAGGATGCTGTGGAAATTATGGAAAGAGATACAGTTATATTGGATAGGGGTAGAGTCATCACCAATTTCATCCCAAGGTCCTAGATGAAAAGAATCTCAACAAGCCCCTCAAGGAAACCAACATTTGATTTTGTTGACAAGGCATCAAGGAATAGGAAGAGAAACTACTCTAATTGTAGTTCATTGGATGATCTGCAGATCATCACCACAAAGGATAACAATCCTGCCTCTGATTCCCTCAATCCTATAGATAGAAATGAAATTACTCTTAATCTGAAGAAGTTTCTTAAAACTTTGCTAATGAAGTATAATATGCAGGTACAAGCCGATGGGGGAGATTCTGTTGCTGACACAGTGGATGAGACAAAAGATGCCACTGAGGCAGAAGAAGATCATGCGAAAGGTGCTAATGTTGATGGGCTAAGGCTCAATCAGGTAATTGATCCTGAAGCCAAACTCAATGCAGGTACCCCTAAACTTAAACCTCCAGATAGAGAAAGGGATTTTTTAAATCCCCAAATATGATTACTACTTGCTTAAAATCGAGAAACAAACCTTCTAATTAATCTTAAGATACTTATGTGGAATGTTAGAGGGATACATGCTTCTAGACCGAGATTGCAAAAACTAATTCATACTCACAGGCTTTATATCTTTATTATAATTGAGACTAAGCAAAAACAGAAGATAAAATGGACATGTTTAGGAATCGGTTAAGATTTGATAAGGCTGTATGCTCATAGGATTCTATAATATGGGTGTTATTTAGAAATAACCTGGTACCAACACTCATAATATATAATCAGGATTTTCTTAGAATATTAGTCCCAAACACAGAGAAAAATGTTGGATTTCATCTTTGCAATCTATGGTAATCATAAAAAACAGCTTAGGGCATCAATGCTTCAGGTACTCTCACAAACAACTGAGGTTAATCCCATACCTGCAATTTATGCAGGAGATTTTAATGTGACTAAGACTATTGCTTAGTACAAAAACAGGTGCACCCTTGACCTTAATTGAATTCTAGATTTTGATTCTTACATTCAGTCCTCAGGATTAAACGACCTTACAACAGTGGGGAACCTTTTTACCTGAACTAATGGAAGATGGGGGACATATAGGGTATCTAAGAGATTAGAGAGGATAATGGCTAATGCACAGTGGAATGGAACATACCCTAATACATCCATACATGTACTAAATAGGACACCCTCGGACCACTCACCACTTCAGCTAAACACAAACATACAGGAAACCTCAGTCCCTAAATCATTTAAATTCCAGAAAATGTGGTTAGAAAGAGCTGATTTTTATCAGATCATAAGGACTAATTGGGATATCCACATAGAACAACAGGGACTGTTAGTTTTTTCTCTGAAACTTAAAAGACTTAAGAACGTTCTAAAACTGTGGAATAGGACTACCTTTGGTAATATTTTTGATAACATTCAAAGAACTGAAAATAAGGTTCAGGATTTGGAAATGGAATATGATCTATGTCAAGAAGACTAGAATCTTAACCAGTTATCCCTAGCAACAACAGGACTGAATCAATATCTTAGAGAGGAAAATCTGTATTGGAAACTGAATTCAAGGATAAAATGACTGCAATGGGCTGATATGAATACCAGGTTCTTCCATAACTCGGTCAAGGATAGACATTCTAGGTCTAGGATTAATAAAATCAAGAATTAATTGGACCAATGGCCAACTGACCAGACAAATATAGGCAACCATACTGTTTCCTTCTATAGGAATCTACTTAGCTAAGATAATTTAGATATCACTGGAGGGGCACTAACAAATTGTTTAGAGTATATCATGAAAATCATTATAAAGGAAGATAATTGCCACTTAATGAAAATGATTGACATGGAAGAACTTAAGGGTATAGTTTACAGCCTTAATCCGGATATTGCGACTGGTCCAGATGGATATCCAGGATTCTTTTACAGAAATGCTTGGGAAATCATCAAAGTAGAATTGCTTAAGTTTGCACAGGAATTCACGTGGGTTGTTTCTGTCCCAACAAACATCTCAATCACTCTCATTTGTCTCATACCAAAAACCTCTACCCCAGTCTCTCTATCTGATTATAGACCTATCTCACTGTCAAACTTTAGAAATAAAATTTGCTCAAAGATTCTAGTTGAAAGAATAACTAAGGTCATAGATAAGTGTATATCTGTGGAACATAGTGCATTCATACCTGGTAGAGAGATTGCAGATAATATTCTCATCATGCAAGAGATGGCTAGATTTTTAGACAAGAAAAATCAATCACTTAACCTCATTGTAAAGATTGACATGTCCAAAGCTTTTGATAGGGTTTCCCGGATGATGTTAAACTCACTAATGTTGAAAATGGGGTTTCATGGACATTTTGTTAGAATTATTCTGTTTAATATATCTGTAGCACATTTCTCAGTTTGGATCAATGGTGTTCCAAATGTTTTTTAAGGCATCCAGAGGTCTCAAAGAAAGAGACCCCCTATCACCTATACTTTTTAACCTCATCACTAAGGTTCTTAATGAGGACTCAAATATGTGTTCTATGAGAAAGCCACTGGCCAGAGGGTAAATTATACTAAGAGTTCATTTTATGTGGGAAATAAAACCAGCATAGCTACCAGGGAAAGGATCTGCAGTGCTACAAAAATGACCCAGGGATTTTTTTCCTTTTCTGTATCTGGGGGTAACTATCTTTAAAGGTTGGAAGCTAAATGTCTACTTTCAAACTTTGATTGATAAAATGAATGCTAAGATTAAAAAATTGGAATTCAAAGACTCTTAATCAGGCTGATAGAGTAACTTTAGTTAAGCATGTGCTTGCAGCCATTCCTCAACACACTTGGTGTGTTATGGCACCCACAACATCAGTGATCCATAAAATTGAATAGCTAGAACTGGACTTTATATGGGGGATTAACAAGGATGGCTCCCAGAAAAGGCATCGGGGGGATGTGAGAGATTGAGTTACCCCTACTTGGAAAATAGACTTCAGCTGAGGGATTTTTTTTCTGTTATAGATAGTTTCTCCCTCAAACTGTGGTGGAAACTGGAACCTAACTCCAAATTGTGGTAAAAAATGATGTGGTCACTGCCAAACTTATCATGGACTTCTGACCCATGGAAGAGAACTGTGAAAATTACTCAAATTGCTTTGGAAAAATCTTTTATTCTTATTGGTAATGGTAACTACAATTTTTGGACAGCAAATTGGACACAATTTGGTAGCCTGGCATATTTATGGTCTACTGACACATAAATCCCACACCCTTACATCACTGTTAAGGAATTTAGTGATTAAAGGAACCAAATCATAAATGACTTTACACTGGGATTAGATAATTTTATATGCTTGTATATTATGCAAAATATTATCTTCACTGGCATGCATGACTAGTTAATATGGAAGCCAACAATGATAGGTAAGATCTCTATCTCTTCTGCATATAATATGCTAAGGAATAAAAGACTACAATCATCCTCTCTCAATAAGGTATGGAAAAAACTTCTGCCTAAGAAAGTTGTTGTATTCTGTTGGAGATTAATAAATAACATATTTCCTCTGGATGATATTTTGGGAAGAATAGGTATAGTGAATATATCTAGATGCTCTTTGTGTTTACAGGAGGATGAAACAATGAATCATTTGTTTAACCTTTGTCCATTATCTGCTAGCATGTGGTCATATGCTTATCAACTGTTGAATATCACAAATCCTTAAATATATATGATCTTTGATAAGCTCTCATGGCTCCTGTCTAACAGCCATGCATCTAAAAAAATCAGTTTTAATCTAATCCCTTCATTCATATGCTTCATAATTTGGAAAGCAAGATGTTCTTTTATCCATGACAACAAAAAACTTGCATTACTAGAATGAAGGCTGACTTAAACATATTCCTGGTTGATGATTTCACAATAAATCCTCAAAACAGATACTCTGACTGTGACTTACTTGAGGCAAAGGGATTCTTTCTTGTGAATAAAATCCCTAAGCTGAAGATAATTAGGGTCATTAAATGGAAAACACCGGATAAGGGATACATTGTGAACACTGATGCAAGTTACGAACCTTTCAACTCACCAAAGGCCGGGATTATAGTTAGGAATTTTGATGGATAATGAATGTATGATGGTGGAGAAAACATAGCAGTGGCAACAGATGCTCTTGAGGCCGAACTCTTAGCTGCTATTTCTGTAATTGAAATTTGCATACAACATAATTTTCTGCCACTAACTCTACAAATTGATTACCTGCATGTCTATAAATTAATCAACCAAGGAGCTTCATGCTCACGGAGACTGATAACCAAGCTTTGGATAATGTAGAAGCTAGTACAACAGTGCAACGTATCTGTTATTCATGTCTACAGGGAGCTGAACAAGTCTGCTCATGATTTGGCAAAGATGGCAGAAGCTATGGGAATCCGGAGCAGAAAAGTTTGGAACTGGAATTAACTTAGTGGAGAAACAAAGACTGCAACAATAGGAGACAAAATGGGGATTGTTAATCTCAGAATTTAGAAGCTTATATTGCATATACACATCTTGCATTGCATATCATGTACCCTTCTTCTAGTGCATATCATGTATCCTTCTATTGAATATATGTATTGATTATCTGGCTACCCTTGGATTAACACAGGGGTGGAGATCCTGGAGGTAGAAACATAATCAATAGAGGTCAATGCTAAGAAAGTATCTTTTTCCGTAGAAGTGCGACAGTACTAGTTCATTTAAATTAGGAAGTCTGTATTGCTAACAGTTATGGTTTTGGGTCTTAGGTTTGGGGAGCCTAATAAACACCCCCCACCATTCGGTGGCTTAATTATTTTTAAAAAGTTCACGTGAAGAAAAAAGATGAAAATTGAAAAATAACAAAAGCTACAAAATAATATCATGTTTTCCTTAAACATTTATACCCAAAAAACAAAAAACATGATAGTAAAATGCTTGGGGAAAAAATGTGCAGATCGATCCATTGCTTAAACCTTGAAGCACATATTCTTCACCATCAAATTTAGCCTTCTCTCCAACCTCAGCACCTTCATTCCTCACTTAAAAAAACCCCAAAAACATTAAAAAAAGCACAACATAAAATAACCGAAACGGAGCCTTAAAAACCGTGTAAAACTATGAAGCAGCACAATAGAGTTATACAACAAGAATCACAAGTTTCAAAAGCCAAACTAGTAGACCTTCGAGTTCCCTGCGCTCTGTTCGGTGTAGTGTCTCCACCCTCGAGAGTGGCCCATGTCACCGGCTTACCAACATCGAAGCAGAGGTATCAATGGGAATAAATTCCATCTCCTCCATAATATCTAGGGTTTTCACCGTTTCTGGAGTTCGCCGGTTGTTGAGGATGACGACATTCTTTCTAGTCGACCGGTGGTCGTCACGGTCTTTAACAATGAATTTTCATTGGATTCATCCTTAACTTAACTCGTCCATCCAATATTCATAATGTTTACACTCGCACCACCATTGGTGAGAGATTTGGCCGGAGAGAGCTCATCCAAATCCTCAACTTGTTGAATCAATTTCATTAAAATAAAAGCATAAAGAAAATACCAAAATCCCATTCACTAAAGAAGATTCCAAAATCCGAAATCATTAAGGAAATTTCCAAAGTCTCAAATAATTAAAGAAACATAAGGGCAACTTAAGAAACATATGGTGGTAAGAGTGACGAGAGTGGCGGCCATGGTGACATTGGTTTGGTTGGCCAGAATATTGTTCTTCTTTCACAATTTTGTTTCCTGGATTTGGGAAACTAATGTTTGGTTTGGTTGTCTGACTCTGGTTTCCGAACAGGGTTATGACCCGTTAGTGTCCGTATACCCGGGAAAAGATCCGTGAGTTTTCTCTTTATTTTAATCATATTTAATAGGAGTAGTTTAGTAAGATATGAAATATCATCCATTAGATTAAGTATTTCAATGGTTATGATTTGGTGTCATATAAGCAGTTTGTCTCAGAAAAGATAGGTAGTCTCATCTGATACCAATTCTACATACATACATATATATATATATCAGTTCAACTCCTTTTATTTGAAAATTTTATTAATCTTAAATAAAATCTAGTAAAATTATATCTTAGTAAACTACCCCGGGATTACATTGAAACATTATAATAAAAAATAAAAAGTTATACATAAAATAATTAGGCTTCAGAGTAACAACGATCCTTAAATTTAAATAAAACTTTGGCTATCATCAAATCTATCGACCAATCGATGGATGTTTTTCCTTAAGCAGAATAGGGTGATATGAAAGAAGTGAACGTCGTCAACTATTAAGGTGGACAAGGCTATGGAGGAAATAAGTTGTTTTCGGGAGGTCAACAAAGGTTTCAGTGGAACCAAGGTGTGGAAATAAACTAAAACCAATACAAAAATAACTACAACCTGTGTTACATCCCAACTTCCATTGGAGAGATGATCAACAGGGTCTTCCTAACTTTAGGAGTAGCCAAAACTACAACCGGGGACCTCCACAAACTAACCCCAGAGGTGAGGGCACTTCTAAAATTCAAAGAGGGAACTTCAGGTTGGAGAGAGAGAGAGAGAGGGAGGAGGAGGGAGATAATGGATGCTATTGCTCAAGTCATTAAGAGCAATGATATTTTTTAAGAGCGCACAAGGAGAAACATGGAGAAATTGGGCAGAAGGACCGTTTCTAGCATAAAAAATCTAGAAGTTCAAGATGGCCAACTTACCACATCCATGAGTCAATTGGAAGCATCAAGTTATACCTATAAACTTCCCTCTCAGCCCGAGATCTATCCGGGGAAAACATGAGCGCTATCATGTTCATAAATGGGAAAGAGGAGGAGGAGCCTGAAGAATTGATTGAGTATGAGGAAGATCCTTTGATTGAGAGCACTAAAGGAGGATGGAAGAAGAGGTCCAAGCTGAGAAAGGAACCGAGGATGTGTAGATCGTGCACACAAAGAACCCGAATACACCCACTCTCCATGAGTACCCGCAACTAAGAAGCTCAAGAAATATACCCCTGCATCACTATTTCCAACTTCCTTGAGGTCAAAGAAGAAAGTTGAAGTGGACAAAAAAACATTCACAAGGTCTTCAAGAGATTTAAATTCCCACCCTTTGCTTGATACAATTGAAAAAATTCCTAGCTATGAAAAGTTTTTGAAAAATGCTTATAATGAGAATAGAACCAAGCCTTTTTTAAAAGTATGAAAGGATAAAATAGTGGGAGTATTAACTTTGTGACACGAGAGCCTGCCTAAAAAATATGGTGATCTCGAAATGTTGTCTATACAGATTAACATGGGTGGTAAATTGGTAATGGAGCCTAATATTGCCTTAGGAGCGTCCATTAATGTTATACCATTTTCCCTTTTAAAGATTTTAACCTAGATGAATGTCAAGAGACTAGGTTTATAATAAAACTAGCCGATTACTCTCAAACTAGTCCTAAGGTGGTAGTTAAAGGTGTGTTGGCTATGGTAGGAAATTTAGTATTTTCCATGGACTTCTATATTCTTCATGTGACACACGATGAAGGTGCAATCCCAATTCTATTGAGGAGATGGTTTCTTAAGATAGAAAATGAAAATAGATGTTCATAATGGAACGCTCATCCTAGAAGATGATAAGGACAAAGTAGGTTTTGGAAAATATATGTCTAAGCATGCCTCTATCTATTTATTCTCTTATGATGGTATAAGTGTGTGCTATGATGTTGGTTATGGTTGGAAATTTAGTGTTTTCCATGGACCTCTATATTCTTGATGTGACACACGATGAAGGTGCAATCCCAATTCTATTGAGGAGATGGTTTCTTAAGACGGAGAATAAAAATAGATGTTCACAATGGAACGCTCATCCCAGAAGAGGATAAGGACAAAGTAGGTTTTGGAAAATATATGTCAAAGCATGCCTCTATCTATTTATTCTCTTATGATGGTATAAGTGTTGACAACTTGTGCATTGCTAGTGAATTTGTTGTGCCTAATGAGAACATTGAAACATTTCATGTTCTTGATTTGATATAAGTTTTTGCTCATTTTTTTTCTCTTAAAAGTTGATAGAGAGAGAAAGGAACTCTTCCTTCTCTATAATTTATTCTCTCCTTTTATTTTTTTGCTCAAGGGCATTGAATCCAATGAAATATTTTGGTTCAATGCTTAGGTATTAGTTAATTAATTTGGGGGTTTATATTTGAAATTGTGATTTGGTGTTTGTTTTGTGAGATTTTATAGATCTACCCATCTTTATGTTCTTATTATGATTATTATGTTGGCTTGTTCTTCATATTCTTGTCAATTACATAATTGTTACACTAAGATTGGTACACACCGTAGTCTACTTTCATCTTGTCGCATCTATTAATATTCCCCGGGGAGAGAAACCTAGATGTAATAGGGGTAGCGGGTTCTGGGATACTTTGGATATGTGCATGTGGATCGCTGAGTTACCGTTATAGTGACGGTACACTAGTCTTAGCTGGAAAATTGACCCAAAGGGTAACATCTAGAGAAAACGTTAGTAAGAAACTAAGGTTAGTGTGATTCGCAACCTTAGAGTCATTGCTAAGATACTTGTCCCTTTGCCTCTATAGGTCTAGGGAGAAGCATCCGTAGTGGAGTTCCTGGACGTAATAGGACGGGGAAGAATCAGTCATGCACAGTGTGCCGTGCTGTTTTTGCACTTCCCTAATTACGAAGGCGATATCGATGGAAGAAATGTGCACACACGTATGTGGCAGATAGTGGGTAGTGTTGACCAACGATATACACTGTGTGTCATAAGAACTAGGATAGGTTTGTATATCTTGAACGTGATTTAATCTAGGATCAAAACATATCAACGGTCATGTTACATTAAATATCCCCAAATGCTAGTGATATACTCCTTCCGTCCCACAATGATCTTCCTAATTTCCATTTTGGGACGTTCAACAATGATATTCTAATAATTATTCTTTCCATTTTTATTCTAACAATCATACCTATAATACCACAACTACCCTTACTTAAAATATGAAATTACCTAAAATACCAAATGTAAAATGATTTTACCCATAAATTACTTCAGCTCCCACGTGCCAATTACCAATTTTTGTACTCCAATAGTAACCTTTTCAGCCTTTGTGCCCCCTTGCCCAGCAATTTCAGCCTTTTCAGTCTTTGTCCCCCATTTTCAGTTTTTTCAGTCTTTGTACTCTTAAAGTTTGAATTATTTTCCTTTCGGAACATCTTTAAGGGACGGAGGGAGTATATACTAAAAAAGCAACCATTTCAATATGTGTCACCTTTAAAGCTATCAATATAACCTTTCAGAACTTTGACAAGTGGTGTCTCCTAAACTTGACGCATTAAGCTACAGTATTTAATACTCTTATCTCAACTTTTCATATCTATACTAATAACTAAAAGAGCAAATGACTTTTGTGATTCTCGAACTATACTCATCGTTCACCTTTGACTCTCCACTTTTTCCCCATACTTTAGCCCCTTGAACTAACAAAACTAGCAACTTGTGGTACTTCCGTCCATTAAAATTGTTAAATCCTGCTAACGTACTTACACGTGCAGGTTGTGTGATTTTTTAGGGTAAAACAGTCTTTTCATTTTAATCTCTCAGAAATACTCCCTCTGTCCCAGATTAAACTGCAATTTTACTATTTGACAAGTCAACACTATCAAACTTTGACCATATATGAATAAATATATAAACAATAATATTACCACATGTGATATTATTGGATTCGTTGTAATAAGTAGTTTCTAAATATAAACTTTTTTATTTGTTGTTATTATACATAGTTAAACATATTAACGGTCGAACATGTATCTTGAAGACCATGAAAAAAGATTCTATGCAGCTTAAACTGAGACAAAGTGAGTACAAAAATTTGATTTTATTCCTCGTTTTTAATTCAAGAAAATCAGAGGACGACATCTTCTTCATCTCTTTCAAACCAAAACCCTCGTCGTCTTCCCGTCTGGTTGATCTTTTTCTTCTCTCTCTCTCTTCGACTCTCGCCTTTTATTCCCATGCATAATTTACAACGTAGAACCCTAGTT
>JAULKK010292409.1:0-13224 GCA_032355705.1 Rubia peregrina
TCATTGTAGTTGTGTCTCTTTGAGTACTTATACATTCATTGTACTTGTACAAAATCTGCACCAAAATATGAATGTGTATCTTTGTGTACTTAGAAACAATGTACTATTTCCAAGAGCTGTGTCTCTTTGTGTACTCAGAAACAATGTACTTTTTCCAAGAGTTGTGTCTCTTTGTATACTCAGAAACAGTGTATTGTTTCCAAGAGTTGTGTGCTTACAAATCGTGCGAAGAGTGACATCCTTACAAATCGTTCTCTACATAAAGAATGGTCTGCCATATGTATGAGGTACAACAACAATATATTTACCTTACTTACCTTGAAAAGGTTTCATGCGCAAAACTTTTTCTGTTTTTAGATATAAGCAAAACTGCAAACTCTTGTCTGATTGTTTCTTGTCAACAACCAAGATTCAATTGTTTCTTCTTCATATCTCAAAAGAGTTACCATGTAACCTGTTGTTCATAGTAGGTCGGTAAATTTCTTTTAAGAAAGCGTATCAAATACGTGCTTGGAAGACATTATCATGTTACTCTACACTAGTACCATATATCCTGTTCTAACATTCTAAAAGAAATTTATCTATCTTAGGATAATGGCTTCTTCCTTGAAAGAGATAACTACAAACTTTCAGAAGTTGGATAAGTTTGATGGTGTTGGTTATCGTCGTTGGCAAAAGAAGATTCATTTTCTTTTGACTACACTGAATGTGGTATATGTTATGAGCACCCCCATGCCACCTTATCTAGCGGATGGAGAAGAAGCGGATGAGCCTTTAGAGACTACACGACATAGAACTAAATGGGAGAATGATGACTATATTTGTCGTGGACATATCCTGAATGCAATGTCAGATACTCTGTTTGACATATACTAAAATGTGGAGAGCGCAAAGGAACTTTGGGTTGAGCTTGAATCCAAATAAATAATAGAGGACTCTTCAAGTAAGAAATTTCTTGTTAGCAATTTTAATAATTATAAAATGCTTGATAGTCGTCTAGTTATGGAGAAATTCCATGAGATCCAGCATATGTTGAATCAAATCAGGCAACATGAGATGATTATGGATGAAGCTATTGAAATTGCATCCATAATTGACAAATTACCTCCATCTTGGAAGGACACTCGAAATTATTTGAAACATGCTATCTTCATCACTATCAACAAGGATCACATCAAGAAAATCATCATATAACATGCAAGAGTTATTATGTTGAACATCTTTTTCCCACAATGTTATGCCCTTACATGCAAAAGAGGGGTTAGGACCAAGCTTAGACTTTTAAATATCAAAACCAACTCTATCAATGTCATCTTCTAAGGTCAGTGTTCCCAAATGAACATGGATCTTAGTCCTTGATGATTTGAGAAAAGGGTTCCCCAATAAAATTGAGGGTGCACCACCATCACGCGCTACATTAAGGACACATAAGTCCGCCAGAAACACTAATTTTCCCACTCAGACCATCACATCCTTCACTAATCCACGAGGACTAGCTTGGGAGCCATTGGTCATTTGGACGATTACCCTGGTCTCTTTAAGTTCACCTATTTCTAGGTTCCCATAGATGCAAGATGTTATGACATTAATAGAAGCTCCAAGATCGATCATAGCATTTTCCATCATTTTACCACCTACAAAAATAGGAATTGAAAATATGTCAGGGTCATCACATTTTGTAGGAAATTTTCTATGATTAAGTGTGGTGATTCCCCCTAGTTTCAGTTTACCTAGTTTCTTAAGTGGTTTGTTTCTCTTTCTTTACCTGCAACTTTCAAAAAAAATTCATACGAGGGTAAATGTACAATAAAGTCTAGGATCAGGAAACTAACCTCCACCTCTTCAAAGATTTTATGGATATGATCATCATTGGTTGACAATTTCGGTCTTTCCCTAAGTGCATAAGGGGAAGGCGGCGGGAGATTAACCCTTGCCTCAGGTGTTGGAAGCTCTTTGACGGGTTCCTCCACAACTAATTCTTGATCCTCCAAGTTGGTTTTGTTGTTGTCCGCGATCAAGTCATCTTCTTGAAATATTTCCTTCTAGCGCTCATGTACCTTCTTCCCGCTTCTCGATTTCAAAGCACTAACATTTTTCGGATTGATTTCCGGTTGGGAAGGATGTTTTTTGGACTCCTTGGTTTCACGTTAGCTTACCATGGTAGCAAGTTTCCCAACTTGGATCTTTACATTTTTATGGTGGAGAATGCCCTTGTTCCGATATCCTCAATCTCTCGCGTTGTTCTCTCCGAGAAAATGTTAAGCTTCTTGGCCAATTGGGAGATAGAATCAAGGATTTTCTCTCGGTCTAAATTATATATTGGAGCATTGTTGTTTTAAGGCCCTTATCCCCTTCGATTGGGTTGAGGTAGAGCTTGTCCTTCTCGCTTGTACCCTTATGGTTGATTATCCTTGCGCCAACAGTAGTTAGGGTGATCTTAGTACCTCGGGTTGAAGGTTTTTGCATTGAGATCTTGTCTTTCTCCTCCTTGGTTCCCCCGGAGCCCTTGTTGGCCCTAGAAAACTGTGGCATATATCCATTTATAAATTCCAATGATTTCACCTCCTCCTCATCTTCCACCAATTGCAGAAAAATGTCCGTGTGATGATCAAGATTGCAAACTATGCACACCTTTGCTTGTTGGAATCCCCTTTTCATAATTTCCTTCATCATGGAGGAAATATCTTGAACTTGGTCAACTAATTTAGGGTATTTCGATGGTTCCTCCATGGGCTTCACCTTATATCGTGTACCAAATTTCTTTGTGTCATTTGCCATTTCTTCAAAGAGTGCCATCCCTTCCCTTGGCCTTTTGTTGGGAATCAAACCATTGCAAGCGGAGTTCACCATAAGCATGTCATCATTGCACAATATTTCAAAGAAATAGTAAACCAAGTCTCCATTCTTGGATGGATGATATAGACAACTAGCCAACAATCTCTTGAAGCGCTCCAACTACTCATTGGAAAATTTAGAGATGTTGGAAAGTTTCTTCTTCAACCCCGCCGAGTTCGAAGATGGAAAGTACCTTTCTAGACATAGATGCTTCTTATCCATCCATGAGGTGATGCAACCGGGCGGAAAATAATATAGCCAATCTTTGGCCGAATCCCTAAGTGAGAAAATGCCCTTAGATTTCCGAAACACCCACCCAACATCATATTGGTACAAACTAGGTAAAATTATGAGAGATGCTTATTTGTATCTTCTATGGCCATCCCATGAAAAGTTTCCAAGCAACGAATTATTCCGCTCTGGAGTTCACACGACACATTCGATGGAAACGGTGGAAAGTTGATGCAAAGTGGTTGATTCTCCAAGGTTGGAGCCATAAAATATATCAATGTGCGGTTTTCCTCCTCTATTTTTCTTTCCTTACAGCTATTGAAAGTGGTTCTAGTGGAACTTCGGCCTTGGTCTCCTCTTCTTTCCTTGCCAATTACCTGTGCAATTCGTTGGACTATGCAAAACTCCCAAGTTTTTAGCATGGATCTGTACTATAAACTTGGAAGTATACAATGGCCAATTAAAATCAACACTAGCAAAAAGAGTTAGAAGTAACCGGAAACAAGTAAGAAAGATCAACAATAAAAAACTAATAAAAACAAAAGAAACACTACTTAATCAACTTAAAATTTTTGCAAGTTAACTACTAGACCTTTAAACTAACATCCCCAGAAATGATGGAAAATTTTGACTCGTCCTCTCCCGAGACCACTAATAAATAACCTTTTCACGGGAGATATGCTAACTTGATAGGGGGACAGTTAGGGGTCAAAGATAAGAATTTGTATGATTCTCTCATTCCTACTGCTACACTACAAATAATTGTATATAGTGGCAAGTACCGGGGTCATCCATAGAGATGCGAAGAATATAGTAATCTACTAAACACAACCGTGGTTGAGTCGTCAATCCGACCACATGTTAAGAATAAACAATGTTGTAAAAATAACCATTGGGGGATTTTCAACTATCAATTACTAGTATGCAACCAAAGGAAGAAACAATATAAATAAGCACTCGGGGAATATTTGTGTAATATGGTTGATGTTATTTCGATCACAGATTTCATCAGATAATAGAACTCAATCCTATATATTATTTGTGTCACATGGTACAAACAATGGTAAAAAATTCCCCCTATCTGTCATATAGAGGTGCTCATATAAAATTTTCCATCAGCCTCGTCTTAGCGACTAGGGGAATGCAACAACGGCTATGGCGAATTGCGCAGGTCTATTTCTCCCCTGGGAGATTAAGTCCTAGGAGGAACACCATGAAAAACTACCCCTTGGCCTAGAAAGGCAAATGAAGTAGCCGTCTAATCGATGACTTCTACGATTAAAAAGGTAACCCTAGTTTTCTAACTACTTTATCTGTACCTGCAAACCTTCGGACCTCTTTGGTCAGCTGACTAGATGTATGGTTGATCGTGACAATTAACAATTGTAACCCTCATAAAGAAGCCCAGTTCTGGACTATCGCACGCCAAACACATCTAGGTTACCTTAACCGAGGAGTAGAAATAGTGTGCCAACATGAAAGTAGACTCGATTGTGTGCAAACAAAGTGTGACTTTCATGAAATTGATAAGAATATTAAGAACAAGCCAACATAATGGTCACAATAGTCATAGAAATAGGAAGGTCTATAAATAACACAAAATAAACATCAACACATGAATACAAATACAATCCCCAAGTTATATCCCAACTCCCTAAGCATTGAACCCAAGTATTTCATTGGATTCAACACTTTTGGGAAAAAGAAAGATTAAAAGATGAAAGAGAAAAGAAGCTAGAGAGAAGTGAGAGTGTTTAATCTCTCTAGCCACCTACTAAAATCTAAAAATGAGCATAAAGTTAAACACTAGTAGACAAAGATCCATATATATAGTAATAGGAATTAGGCCTAAAAATAGACCCAAAGAGTGCCCAAACCCTAACGTGGGGCATGTGGCTTGGCACAGGCTGTGCAGGGTGCCTCGTGTCAACCGATGTGGGCCACCGTTCAGGCTTTCATTTTCTTCGTTTTGGATCCGCGCCATGGGTAGTTTCGTGCACCCTATCGGGTTGAACCCTATTTTTCTCAATACCTTGGCATGCCCCATGTCATTTTGACATGCCACGGGCTAGTCTTGACATTTTAGACTCAAAACGGCATGAGATGTGTAAAACAAAGCATCCCACCCCCATACTAAGCCATTTTTGTGTGAAAATTGGGTGGGTCTCGAGCTAGATTTTGGCACGGCCCCTGTCAGGTGATACGGGCTATGTCATGGCCCCTTGGCACGGGCCATGCCATGGCGTCCTAGGGTTTTGTCTGTGCCAAGCGTATACGTTCTGCGCCGGCCGTGGCTTGTTTGCATGGCTAACTTCTTTGCTCCACTACGGGTAAATTGTTGGTCCAATTTGGGAGTTCTTATAGTCGATTTTATAGGGTTCGAGAAGAAGAATACACTGGTGATACTTTTATGTGTTTATTTTTCTCGGAAGTTTCCCAGAAATACGTGCAACCTCGAACAATGATCCCTCTATTTCTTCTTTGACCTTCTATAACTTTGACTCCGCATTTCTTGGTCCCAATGCCTTTTAATATCACCATTTCAGGTTTGTGACCTTATATCTACTACCATTCTTTCAAATATCCTTCGATATCTTCTACCATTTTTGCGAATGGTTTTCAAGTATCTACTACCACACTCGCGGATGTCCTTCCACCAAAAGAAAATGAAAAGGCACCCATGGGAAACCTAGTAATGAGATCAAATATGAATATCTAGGAGCCTGTGAATACCAAGTGTCCATTAGTCTCAATTAAGTCTACAAAAGGTGGGATTTAGACAAGAAAACTAAAAGTGGTCGTCTAAACCCTTTATCATGCAAACCTAACTAAAACTAGCAATCAACCAAACAAAAGTAGACAATAAATGTATTAAATACATTGCCTAACGCATGCATAATGGTACACATCACCATTCTCCGACACGAAGATCTTATTCAACTTATTTATCACGCCATTCTAAATGTATGGCTAATTTCCAGGTAGTAGTTTCGGCGGAATTTTATCTAAAAATTGGCGACCAATCAACTGCCAAGCCAATGTCGTTTCCTCAAAAAATAAAGAGTTGCAGGTTTCACTCGAACACTGGTTTAAAATAGGTTTACTAGTTTCTCTGCAACACTCAGGTAGAGTCGCCAGCCATTTCAACATATGGCCAAGTCTCGCTCGGATGTTCCAGCATCTGCAACAAAAGTCAAGCTTGGATCGGCTGGTGTTTCAACGGCAAATGCTCTGGTAGTCGCTAGTCGCTTGGGTCTTTGTCAATTGACCCAAGCACCTATTTTCGGTACCTGATTTTCGATCTAGAATGGTTGGGGGAAAGACAAACAAATGGTTGTGCTTAAGGATTTTTATTTTTATTTTTATTTGCTTATTTCTTAACTTTATTGATGAAGAATCTTACAAAATTATATTCGAATAAAACAAAGGAATTATGATCATGCTCTATTAAGGGGCACCCAAAATTTAATAGTTTTATTAATCGGGGGTTTTAGATTTTAAATTGACATGATTTAAAATACAGTTGAAACTATAACTTGGTGAATGCTATTTGTAATAAGAAATAGTGTGTTATTTGTGTGCTCATAGGTTGCACAATATTTTTAATGTCCTAGAAATGGCACATAGTTGTTCATATATATTATTCCTATATATTCAATAGAAATGTATAGTAGGAAAAATTACAGACATGTAAATGGAAAAAATATATTAAAATAGTCCATTTAGTAATAACAATTAATACACATAAACACCTTCCAAATATCATTTTCTTTCTGGTTTCTCTCTGTATACATCACTTTTTTGTACCTGAAAAATATAATACCTTTAAAAACTAAACAATGTTATGCATAAATGGAAATCCTACAACACAAAAAGGTGAAGTTACTGCTCTCTCTTGCACTATATCTAATAAATTTACATCACAAATTTCCAATAAAACTTCACAAGAACTGCATTTGGATCAATGCAAAAATATTATAAGGAGTTGTTACCATTCAAGAAAAAATTAAGTGAGACAACTTATTCAATGATTCATTTACAATTGAGGGCCAACTCTACACAGAAAGAAAAGCATCCACGATAGGGGGTCATTGATGTGATTCATCATATCCCAACATTGTTATGACACTTATGTTATCCCAACATTGTTATTAATTTTTTAGTAACATTAAATTTAAAATCCTATAAATCCAAAAATTCAAGAATGGAAAAGGAAAATAACTTTACTGTTCAAGAATTTTTAATATGTAAACTTGGATCAAGCTAAAAAAACGTTCATATTTCAGTTTAAAATCTTTGATGAAGAAAAATGTGATTTCAGGAGGAAATTTTAAGAATACCAGATCATATAGATCCTTAAAAAAATTCTATGCCATTTTTTCCGTCCTTCAATTCTTGGGCAATTATGTCCAATGGTAACTTACTTGGTCACCCCGTAAAATGGATTAAGGAACATTTAATCAAACCCATCCCATGTAACCAAAGTTTGTGTTGAACTTGATATTAAATAACTACTAAAGGAAAGAGTATGCATATCTTCTGGGATTCTAAACTTGGGTTATATCAATATAAAGAGAGCTTACACAATTAGTTTTC
The DNA here is from genome assembly GCA_032355705.1 of Rubia peregrina. Classification (NCBI taxonomy): domain Eukaryota; kingdom Viridiplantae; phylum Streptophyta; class Magnoliopsida; order Gentianales; family Rubiaceae; genus Rubia; species Rubia peregrina. The sequence continues at coordinate 7,663 of JAULKK010292409.1, forward strand.
TAAATATCTTCTTCTTGTCCAAGTAATTCTTTCTTGCACATTAAAAATATCTCATAAAAATATCATCCAGCGACTGCTTGGAGACCCAAGGATAATAATCTATGTGATCAGGGGGAAAGTTAAATTCAATACACCATTTTACCCTGACTTATCAGTTAAAGAAAAAATATATATTCCCGTTAGGGTGTATCAAAATACCACTATGTATGGTTGTAGTTATTTCTATTTAAAATGAATTTTATTTTGGTGCTTCTCACACCAATGCTCTCTTGTTGTACATACATCCGCTGATATAAATGAATTAGTTTCACAATACGATTTGCAAATTATATTAATAGTTTCAAATTTTAGTTATATGTTCTTGGTAAGAATACATCATCTACACTCTTATCTTATCATGCTTAAAAAAATATTCCTCATATTGAGAACTTGTGAAGTCCCAAGAGTCGTCGAACCTTAAGCCTTAAATACTAAAGATAAAGGATTTATAGTGTTGCTCTGTTATTCACTTCTACAACCTAAGAGTAGATAGCGATAAGTTATGGTGTCGTCCACATAGACTTAGTGATTTATAAGATAGTTTCACAAGGTTCACACACAAGTGTCACCAAGTGTGTGTGTGTGTTAGGAGTAGAGAAAATGGGGGTTTTGTTTGGAAAGATTTAAGCCAACAAACTTCAAGCATAAACTACAAATACCAGATAAAGATAGTACTATAGTCCTTGGGATATTTGAAGGACGCTATTGATTTACTAAAAATGATAACTTCTATAAAATTGTGTATGCCTTATCACTCGATATGGAAAGGTTGACTCACTGGAAGTTCCCACGATGACTAATATCCTGGTTCTGCCTCTTTATCAAATTTTGACTTCCGTGTCCATTAAATAGGGGGAGCGCTAAACCACTGGGCCCCTCTAGCCCTCACTACAATGGTTAATAAACCCTTGATCACACAGTAAATTAAACACCAAAGTAGCATGACTCAGCGGGACCTCTACTTGCAACACCCACTACAACTATGTATGCTTTTACGATCGAGAGAATAAGTGTCTTATTATTATCCCCTAGAATTTTTTCTGGACTAGTTTCTTCAAACACGAGATATAACTTCAGGAACTAGACTAAAACTCCAAATTGATGTTAATCTATGCCCAATAATATGTGGTTAGCTTACTCCTGTATCATTCATCGCCGAAGTTAATTAAGTCCTCTAACCTAATCAAACTTAAAAATTAACAATCATGCTTAGTTGTCACTCTTAAACACAATCTTCACATTAACCTTTGGTCAAACCCAAAAATAAAAATTATTACCAGGTTTATTCGCTTTCCTAGATTTAGATCATAAATTGAAATATATTATTTGTGCTTCTAATATCATGCAAGCATATTCATAAACATCAAAGCCTAATTTAATAGTAATAAAGATCATACATTGATTAATATAAAAGTATCGCATGTCAAGAATCAATAAATGGTTACAAATGCTCCCTAGTATGTATTTAAGATACCAGAATCAATCCCTTAATCAACAGGGTGACACGTACAGTGTCGTCTAGCACAGACTGTGCTAGTGACGGATAGTGGATAGTTGCAAGGTCCGTATCTTTCCCCTTGTGTTATACCAGCTGAGCGGCAAGGACAGTGGATAATTGCATGGTCCATCTTCTAGGATGTTGTTCATATTGTCCGATTTTGCAAGGACCGTGCATGTGTGAATGACTTGCCTTTTGGACCTTCAAATATATGGGTTGTTTCTTGTTGTGAATGACCTTCTTTCATGAATGATCTACAATTATGCTAAGAAAAATACAACTATACAATCTTGGAGTTAAATTCCCATTAGTCTACAATAGGTCGCTAGAGGAATTAACATATAAAACCAAGCAAGATGGTTTCAGCTCCCTATCATGTAAAACCATTATTAACCTAATTATCAACAAACTAAAGTTTAAAAAAATATGTGTTAAATGTCCTAAAAAACATGTATTTTAGATCAAGGACCCTGAAGCTTATTTTCTTAATAGTTTTCAATTTCTAATGTGGCTGATCTTGTGGAAATTATTAGTTTTTCAGTCTCTATACATTTCTCACACAACTCATTCTTCATCTATTGATAATCATATACCTATAGCTATTGAATCTACCCTAGTACATGTTAATGGTTCTAAGGGAACATTTGAAATACACGAAGACTGAGAAATGATTAGATGATGTGATTTACAAAATCATCACGATGATCATGATCATCATGATCCACGAAAAATTACCACAAACATCATGATCAAGCAACGTGAACCACCTAACACACAAATTTAACTCACAAAAATATATAAATAATTGAGATGGTGGAGAGACATGGTACACACTATTTTCCTAAGAAAATATATACATAGACTGGTTCTCGACTAACTTGATCGTCAGAGTTTTTTCATCCAAATTATCCCCCGGGGACATTCCCTTGAACTCAGACTAACCATCCCTTAACTAGTTTCGTCCATGGCTAGAGAGAGTGTCAAACAAATAAATATTAGGATATGATCTGTCATGTGTGACAACTTGGGGAATATTCTAGAGGATTTAATGTAAAAGGGTACTAATGAGTTCATCACTACTCACATTATATGGCTTTTATGACCTTTACAAAAATGCCAGAGGTGAAAAACATTGTCAACATCCTAGAGTCAAGGCAATCAATACTTCTAAAGTTTTCACTGTTTCAAAACACCTTTTTTGGAATGTATTTATACTTTTTAACAAAGATAAAAAAATAAAACTTATTCATCTATGCTCTCCATTACCGTTATGGGCTGATAGTTATCCTTTGAGGAGGTTCCCAGTTAATGAAGAAATGAATGCTGATGAAATAAGCCTAGGGGAAGTGTTGGACTATTGAATAAACCATCTTGGCCTTGATTCCTAGCATGCCCCTCTTTTTCTTCTTGGTGACGAAAACTACCACTTCAGCCGTTGCTACCAATTGTGGAGAAATAGTCAACTGGGGTGGTGGACTAGGTCTTGATCTAAATAGTTGGCATGGATTGTCAATGATCCTATTAGAAACAACAAAATACTAACACCACTTCTGTAGACATGCCTTAAATGCCTTTCATATAAAAATAAATACAAAAAACAAAAGAAAATGATTTAAAAAATCTACAACATTTAGAAAAAATATCTCATTGAATTTCAAAATCCTAGATACCCAAAAAGCTAAGGAAAAAAATTCTATTCAAGAATTTTAAAAATAAATCAGACCTTTTTACATGTGAGAAATAAAAGAATTTCAACATGTGCAAGATAGGGCCACCTAGAACTTCCACAATTTGATAAATCGTAGGTACAATAGTATAGGTTAACAAGGATTCAAAAATACACTTTAATATTCATTATAATATATCATAACAAACTAATATAACAGAATGCTATTTGTGTGCAGTAATGATGTGACATTTGTGTGCACATTAGTGGCACAATACTTTTAATACCATAGAAATTGCACATAGTTGCTTTCAACAATAACCCATGGCTTAAAATTATAATTTTAAGTTTAAAACATTACATTCAAACAAGAATTAATACATATAAACACAATAAATATTAAAAAATCCATATTACATTATAAGTTTTTACTAAATAACACAAATAATTTTAATAAAGTAACCTATTTTAAACTGTTTTAATATCCAAGATGCTAGAACTTGGATAAATACAAACAAACATATCATTTGAATTTTTATACAGTCTTCGACACCTAGATCTTATCCAACTTATTTCTCACGTCATTTTAAATAGAAGACCAATTTCCGGAGAAGGAGAGTATGTGTGATAGGCATCACCTTTGTGATTCTCCGTATTCTACCATTGTTACTCCACTGCTATTATTCATATCTTCCTGCACTTTCAAATAAAAAACCAGTAACAAACTATAGATTCCAAAAAAAACCACAAACTTTTCTACAACTTTATTATTTTCAAAACTCCAAATTCCATAAATTAAGGAATTAAAAAATTAACTTTATTAATCAAGAATCTTATAAAAGTATATTCGGATCCAACCAAGGAATTAAGAACAAGCTTGATCAAGGGCCACTCAAAAGTTCATAGTTTCATTACTTTGGGCTTTGATATTTTAGATTGACATGTATTTGAAATGCAATTGAACGTGTATCTTGGTCAAGATATATCTTAAGAACGAAGTAAAAAATGTAATACAATGATATTTGTCATAATAAAAAAAATGTGTGCTATTTGTGTGCACATTCTGTTGTCATAGAAATGGCACATAGTTGTTCACATAAATTATTCCCATATCTTCACATAGGAATGTTTAGTATTAAATATTACATACATATAAATGAGGGAAAAATTGAAACAGTCCATTTAATAATAACAATTAATTCGGATATACAGATCCCAAACATCACTCTCTTTCAAGTTGCTGTCCATATACATAACTCTTTTGTAAATAAATAATATAAAACTTTTAAAAACTAAACAACGTTATACCTATTGTTGAAATCATATAACACAAAGAAGGCGAAGTGGCTCCTCTCTCTTGTACTTAATATAATAAATTTACATCTTAAACCTCCACTAAATTGTCACAAGACCTGCATTTGGATCAATGCAGACATTTTATATGGAGTTGTAACCTATGCTAGAAAAAAATGAATTCGGCCGACTTTTTTTTTTGATGGAAAGTATGCTTTATAGATCAAAATCAACCCGAACATAGTTTAGGTCATCACTCCATGCCTGTTTACTTACATTTGTACTACTTAATCCCAAATTACTGAATCATTGATTGCAGCTATCAATGAGAACTACAAAAACAAACTAGCTCTTTACAAAACCAAACTAGCTCTTTACATAACCAAACTATCTCTCAATGAGATTGCAGTTGTATGATCACTTCCTGTCCCACTCAGTTTTGATCTTCTGGATTATAGCATCCCTCCCCTGGTTCTTCCCCTGCATCAGTCTTTGATTCCTTTCAATCCAGAGTTGGTAAAGGGATGTTGACAATAGTTGCAGTCTCCTCCATTTCCTCCTTATCATAAGCTGGTAGAGTTTCCTCTTTAGGTCTCTCAAGTTGCACGTTTTTCCCAGCTCCAGCTGCATAAAGATATCAGTGGTGAAGGGGCATTTGAAGAACAGATGCACTGCATTCTCCTTTTCTGATTGGCAAAAACAGCACAAATCATCTCCAGGGATAATGTTGAATCTGACCAATCTGTCCACTGTGGCGAGCTTGCTCTTGAACAACATCCATAGGAAGTACCTGTGTCTTGGTTGTAATTGAGAGTGCCACAGTAATCTGGCCATATGATCCAGCCTTGTTCCACCCTTCAATATGTTATAAGCTTTTCTGATACTGAAACCTCCTTTGGCCTTTAAACAGTCCCTCAGGTTTCCTTCCATCTGGTTTTTCAGCCTAATGATTGTCTTCCATCCCCAGCTGTGAGCCTCAGATTCCTTGTAGTTATTTCTGAAACCTAGGTTGGTTGAAAGAATCTTAAGGCCAAAAAAGACCGAATCATATAGCTTTATTACAATC
>JAULKK010292429.1:0-13224 GCA_032355705.1 Rubia peregrina
GTTCTTCATTTAAAGTTATGCCTTTGCACACCAGAGAGGGATTGGGTGAATCATGCTTAGATTTGTAAATACCAAAATCCACCTTATCAATGTCATCCTCTAGGGTTAATATTCCCAATTTAAATGTTAATCTTTGTTCTTTACGTTTTCAGAAAAGGTCTTCCCAAAACAATTGAGGGTGCATAACCATCGTGCGCTAAGTCAAGAACATAGAAATCCACTAGAAAAACTAAATTTCCTAGCCTAACCATTACATCTTTACGAATGTGCTCATCATTGGTTGCCACCTTTGGCCTTCCCCTAAGTGCACTAGGGAAAGGAGGCGAAAGATTCACTCTTACCTTTGGTGTTGGAAGTTCCTTGACGGGTTCCTCCTCCACAATAAATTCTTGCACCTCTAAGTTGGTGTTGTTTCTCTCCACGACCAAGTCATCCTCTTGTAAAATCTTCTTCTTGAGCTCGCGCACCTCTTTCCCGCTTCTTGCTTCAGAGCGCTCACATTCCTTAGACTCTTTGGCTTTAAGCTTGCTCACCAAGGTGGAAAGTTTTTCAACATGAATTTCAAGATTCTCGATGTTTGAAAATGTCCTAGTCACATAAACTTCAATCTCTTGCCTTGTGCACTCAGCCAAAACGTCATGCTTTTTAGCCAATTGAAATATTGCTTCCAATATTTCTTCTCGACCCTATAGAGTGAGTCGTTGTTGTTGGAAGGCCCTTATCCTCTTGGATAGGGTTGAGGTAGAGCTTGTCTGCCTCAGTTGTACCCTCTCATTTGGTTCTCCTTGAGCTATCGAAAGTTAGAGTGATCATGGTACCTCAGGTTGAAGGTGTTCGTTTAGGGGTCTTGCCTTTTGCATCCTTAGTTCCCAGGATACTCTTGTTGTGGCCCCATACCAAACTATGCCTTATTTTCACCATTGTTGAAATCCAGCACCTTAACTTTCTTCAAATCTTCCATCACCTGGGGAAAATATCTGTTTAATGATCAACGCTGCAAATTCCACACACTTTTACTTGTTGAACCCTCCCTCTCATGAACTCTTTCATTATGGAAGCAAGAGCTTGGGCTTGCTCCTATAACTTGGGAGAATGAGGCAGCTCGTCCAGGGTTTTCACCCTCGATCTTGTACCAAATTGCCTTGTACCAATTTCCAATTCTTCAAAGAGTGTCATTGCCACCCTTGAGTTCTTATTAGAGATTGAACCATTACAAGAGGAATTGACCATATGCATGTTATCATCATACAACCCATCGAAGATGTAGTAGACTAAATCTCCCTCCTTAAATGAATGATATGCTTGCCAGTAGCCAATTGAACCTTTCCCAATACTCATAGAGAGATTCATTAGCGAAATAAGAAATATTGGATAGATTCTCCTTCAACCCCGCAGACTTTGAAGCTGGGAAGTATTTCTCGAGGAATATGCGCTTCATGTCCATCTAGGAGGTGATGCAACAGGGTCGAAGGTAGTAGAACCAATCTTTAGCTGCATTCCAAAGTGAGAAGGGATATGACCTCAAACTGTTGTCTTTCTCCGAGACTCTCGGCAGCTTCATGTTAGTACAAACTAAATGAAACTCCAACAAGTGCTTTTTGAATATTTACTGGCAATTCCATGAAATGTGGGCAAACACTGGATTTATACCGCTCTTGAGCTTACAAGTAACACTAGATGATAAGGGTGGGAAGATAATGCAAACGGGTTGATTCTCCAAGTTAAGAGCCATCAACTCTCCCAAAGTGCGGTTATCTTCCGCCATCGCTCTCTACAACTACCAAAATTGGTTCTGGTGGAACTTCTGGTCTTGATCTCCTCCTCCTTCGTCACCTACCACCCATGTATTTTTTGGATAATGTAAGAATCCCGAGTTAGTGGTACGAGTGTGTACCATAAACTGGAAATAAACTAGTAGCCAACTAAAAACAACACTAGACAAAAGGGTTAGAAGTAACCGGATACTAGCAAGAAAGGCCAACTAAAAAACCAAAAAAAAACTAACTACTAAATTAACACGTTGTGCAAGTTAACTACTGGACCGTTGAACTAACATCCCCGACAATAGTGTTAAAATTTGACCCACCCCCTCTCGGCATCTCAAATTAATCAATGAACCACGGGAGATACGCTAACAAAATCCAAGAGGAGGCTCCATCAAAGATAGAATTTGTATTGTTTCTCTCATTCGTACTACTTTACTTCCAGGATTGGTAGATAATGGCAAGTATCGGGGTCGTCCCATAGATGTTAAGAATCTAATAATCAACTACACACAACCGTGATTGAGTTGTCAATCCGACCACGTGTTAGAAATAATCAGTGTTGATAGAACAAGCATTGGGGTTTTTTTTAACTAAAACGACTAACATGAAATTTGATCCCGAGAATAAACCATATAAACTAGCACTCGGGGAGCATTTTTGTAACATGATTAATTTCATTTTGATTCTTTATTTTATCACATACAAGAACTGTGAACCTATTCTAATGTTTTTGACACGTTGTGTGATTGATGGTTAACACTTCCATATACCTGTCACATAGGGTGCGCATGTAACCTTTAATCAACACCGCCTCCATAATTAGGGTAGTGCAACGATGACCCTGCCTATCATGCGGAGCAGAGTTTCCCCCATGCGATTATGTCTTGGGCACTACACCACGAATGCTTCTCCCTGGGCCTAAAAGGCCAAAGGGAGTGAAGCACCTTATCATTGGCTCTAGGGTTGCAAAGCTAACCGTAGTTTGCTACTTTAGCTATCTCTACCAGCTACCCATTCGACCAACTCGCCAACTTACTAGTGCATGATCGATCATAACGTTAACTTGGAAACGTACATGCACACACCCACGTGGATCTGGACCCATCGTTACCCCAAGCGCATCTAGGTTTACGTTCCCTGGGGGTATCAATAGTGCATCAACATGAAAGTAGACTACTTTGTGTGCTAACTAAGTGTGACAATCATGCAATTCTTAAGAATATGAAGAACAAGCTAACATAAGGATCACAAAATACATAGAAATAGGTAGATCTAAGAAATCTCATAAATAGACATTAATACATGAATACAAAAATGATTCCCAAGTTAATTAACTACACCCAAAGCATTGAACCCATGTATTTCATTGCATTCAACACTTTTGGACAAAAGAAAAGGAAAGTGAAGAAAGAAAAAGAACTTAGAGAGAGGGAACAATATTTTCTCTCTCTAGCCTATTGTAGAAGATGAAAAATGGGCATAAACTTAAACCCCGGTAGGCAAAGGTTAATATATATATATAGTAGTATGGAATTGGGCTTTGAAAAATGCCCAAAATGGACAAAAAAACCTACCAACCGCACTTGGCACGGTCATTGTTGAAAGTCATGGTCTGTGTAAGTCTGTGTAAGATGGACCGTGCACCACAACACGGTCCATGCAACCTCTTCTAGTGCGGGATGCACGGACTGACACGTGCCATGCAGCCTTGTGTAACGCAGGATGCACAGACCTGCACGAGCAGTGGGCTGGTACTTCCTCTGGAACTTTTGATTTGCACACCACGTGTTGTTTGGCATGGCCTGTCTGTAAGGTCTTTTTCCTCAATGAAATGGCGCTGCCTATGCTATTTTTCACACCCAATAGGCTGGTATTAACTTTTGGGACTTGGAAAGGCATGGGCCTTGTAAAACAAAGTAACCCTTGCCCATACTTAAGCTATTTGAAGGTGAATTTGGAGCCCTCGTCTAATGGCACATGAAAGTCCTTTGCACGTCCATTTTAAATTTGCATGAGCCGTGCAGGCCACTTTTCATGAGCCATGCAAGCCACTTTGCACATGCCTGCATTGATGGTTTTTGTCTCATGCATGGACCATGTCGGCCGGTTGGCCGTCTGATGTGTTTTGCTCCGCTGCAGATGAACCGCTGATCCGATTTGAGAGTTCTTGTAGTCAATTTTTTAGTGCTCGAGAAGATGAATCCAATAATGCCACCCAAAAGGCTAATTATTCTTGGATCGTTCCTCTAATTTTGTGAAACTCTCTGACGACAATTTCTCTGCTTCTTTCTTGGCCTTCTTGAACTTCGAATCTATCTTTTCTGGGTTCAATTCCATCTACTACTATGCTTTGGAGTCTTTGGCCTCCAATATACTATCATCCTTGCGAATTTTCTTTGATATATTTGACCCATCCCTCCCCCTCGAGCGTAGTTAAAAATAGGAGAAGAGAATAGTTAGGGGTTAAAGATATAATTTATATGTTGCTCTAGTTCCTACTACTATACTACCATGAATGGTAGATAGCGGTAAGTAGTGGGGTTGTCCATAGATATTTATGGAATCTAGTAATCTTCCAAACACAACCGTGGTCGGGTTGTCAATCCGACCACATGTTAGGAATAAACAGTGTTGTGAAAATAACCATTGGGGGAGTTTCAATTATCAACTACTAGAATGCATTCAACGGAATAAACTATATAAACGAACACTCGGGGAATATTTTCATAACATTGTCAATGTTATTTCAATCATCGATTTCATCAAGTACAAGAAATTAACCGTATTCTATTGTTTATGTCACATGGGTTGGTCAAAATTTCTCCCTATCTATCACACAGAGGTGCACGTATAAAATCTTCAATCAGCCTCGCCTCCGCGACTAGGGGAGTGCAATAACAGCTATGGCACATTGTGCAGCTCTCCTTCTCCCCTATGCAATTAAGTCATGGGCGGAACACCACAAAATAACTACCCCTAGGCTTACAAAGGCAAAGGAAGTAGCCATTTTATCGATGGCTTCCAGGATTAATAAGATAATCATACTTTTATACCTACTCTATCTCTATCTGCAACCCTTCAGACCTCTTTGGTTGGCTAACGAGATGCATAGTTGATCGTGACAATTAACAACGGTAACTTTCGTACACACGCCCAGTTCTGAACTATCGTCACCCCAACCGTACATAGGTTTCCTTAACCGAAAAGTAGACATAGTGCACCAGCATGAAAGTAAACTCTATTATGCACCAAAAAAGTGTGACAATTATTCAATTCATGAGAATATTAAGAACAAGACAACATAATGATCACAAAACACATATAATTAGGTAGATCTAGAAATATCACAAAATAAACCTCAAAAAATGAATACAAATATAATCCCCAATCTAGATCCCTAATTCTTAAGGATTCAACCCAAGTATTTTGTTGGATTAAATACTTTTGGGTAAAAGAAAGATAAAAAAGATGAAAATAAAAGAAACTAGAGAGAAGTGAGAGTGTTTTCTCTCTCTACCCAACTACTAAGATCTAAAAATGAGCCCTTGTTTGTAACCCTAGAAGGAAAATGTCCATATATATAGTTGTAGGGATTTGGGCCTAAAATAGGCCCAAAACTGGCCGAAAACCCTAGCAGCCGCGGGCTTGTGCCGGCGTGAGGCACTAGTCCTGGCACGGGCCTTACTGGGCATGCTAGTGTGGGGCGCTGGTCCTGGCACAGGCCGTGTAGCTCCTGCTAGGCGCGCCCAGTGACATTCGGCTCGAACCGGCGGCCGCTCCTTATTTTGCTCATTTTTTATCCATGCCATGTGTTTTTTTGCATGCCCCATTAGCTAGAACCTTGTTTTAATCAGTACCTCGGTGAATCCTGCATCATTCTTCACACCCCATGGACTGGTCTTGGCATTTGTGACTTGAAATGGCACAGGATGTGTAAAGTGAAATGTCTCACCCATATACTTAGACCATTTTGGAGTGAAAAGATGGCACCTCCGGACAAGATTTGACATGGCCCATGCCAGGTGATACAGGTCGAGCCGTTCAGTGGTGGCAGTGCTAGATTTTGGTACGCGCCGGCAGTGGCTGGTTAGCTTGGCTAACTTATTTTCTTCGCTATTGGTGAACTGATGGTACGATTTGGGAGTTCTTGTAGTCAATTTTATAGATCCCGAGAAGACAAATCCAATGGTGACATCCTCAAGTGCTGATTCTTCTTCGATTATGTCCAGAAATCCGTGCAACCTCGAACAGTGATCTCTCTGTCTCACTTTGGCTTTCTTGAACTTCGAATCTGCCTTTCTTAGTCCCAATTTCTTCCACTGAATTGTCACTACCGAAGTAATATTATAAAAAAGTTTTCATTATTATTCGAGCCATCAGAATTGTAACTACTTAGGTAATCTATCTCATCCTTAAAACTAGGATCATAATAATTGTACCAGTTATATTTTCAACTGCAACCATATTGATGTCTACGTGCACTTGCTCATTACCAGTTTCTGTTTCTTCTTCTTCTTCTTCTTGCAAGGTGAAAAACTCCTAATCATTGTCCTCAAATTCATTAACTTCTAGGTCAGCATTGAACAAAGCTCAAGGAGTCATCCTCAAAGCTACATGCCAATCGGGGTCAATTGGATCTTGAATATACCAAGCTTGTTTTTCTTGAGATGTTAGAATAAATAGCTCGTCAATTTTCCTATTCTTTTGATACAACAAGTGCTTGAAGTTCACTAGAGTGAAATGAAACTCATCACGCTTCAAACCAATGTTGTAGTCGATCCAGTCACACTTGAACAAGATAAATTTCAAATCATTGGTGCATCTCGATTCTATTATATCTTGCAAGGCACCATAAAATTACACATAGCCGGAAATAAGATTCTTGTCCTTGGTACTGGAAAAACTATTCGTAGTAGCACTTCAAAAAACTCCACTATTTTGTGTTTTCCTCCTATTTTCTCACTTCTTAGCATGGAAACCTAAGTCATTTATAACATATCCTGTGTAACGTCGGATCCATTTTACTTGGTCTAACGGCCAAGTTTCGTATATCTTCTTCTATAACATTACCTTTGCTTGCATTCACCATTTGGCTAACTGATACATTAGTTGAATAAAAATATCATAATGTAATAAGTGAAAAAATATAATAATTAATTTATGCAAAAATATTTATGTGATTTTAAACCAATCGTGAAAGGTTTCACTCTGAAGCTTGTCTTTCATAACTTTTCAAGCGGTGATTTGTACTCTTCATTTCCCTCCAATGTTTCTAGCAATTTTATCAACTTATGTATCCTAGTAAATTATAAACATCAAACTTACTAGATGAATTATAAGTATTTGTACTTACCCTTTTGAACATTTCAACAATTGACATATTATTAACCACATATAGTGTTTGAATCCATTCAATATCGTCCACCGTGATTGTTTCTGCTTTCCCAAGAGGACGACCTTCTTGGGAAGGAGAATTTTCATCACCTTCATGGTTTCTATTTAGTATATTTAATTTTGACTCTACATCGCTCAAGTACATTGAGCAAAAATTTATGCATTCTTCAGCAAGATACCTCTCAGCTCTGGATCCTTCTGGGTGACTTCGAGTACGTACATATTTCTTTAATGTGATCAAATACCTGTATCAAGATATTATGATCAAATATTTTTAACATATAAAAATAGAAATGATTTAAAAAAAATAGTACCTTTGAAAAGGATACATTGAGCGACAACAGGTCCAACAAGTTTTGTCTCTTCCGGCAGATGAATGGGTAAATGCTCCATAACATTAAAAAATGAAGGGGGAAATATTTTATCTAATTGAAAAAGCACCATGGAACCCTGGTCTTCTAAAGCTTCAAAATCACTTACAGAGTGGACTTTTGAATATAATTTCTTGGAAATGCCACATAAGCCAATAATGGCTTTTCAAACTTGTCAAGGAGCCGACCTTCTAAAAGGCATTGGTAGTAGTTGTTGCATCAAAATGTGGCAATCATGACTTTTCAGGCCAAATATGTTTCTAGCTTTTAAATGGTCACATTTCGATATGTTTGATGAGTAGCCATCTGGAACCTTTACATTCTTTAACACTATCAACAAAATATCGTTTTGCTCTCTACTCAGTGTTATATCTGATGGGGGAAGAGAACCACCATCTGCCCGAGGATTAAATGACTCTCTTATGCCTAATTCTTGCAAGTTCAATCTTGATTGATAGTTATCTTTTGTTTTGCCAGCGACACCAAGCAGCGTAAACAAGATATTCTCCATGACATCTTTCTCCATATGCATGATATCTAGATTATGTGGAACTATATTTTCTTTCCAATATAGTAATTTGAAGAAAATACTAACATTTTCCAGTTGTATCTACACATTGAATCAGAAGTGTTTTCGTCTCACTTCTGTTTTCTTGGTGGTAAATACTTTCCGAACTTGTTCTTCATACCATCCAACTGCTCTAGTATCTCTGACCCTGAAAGCCTTTCGGGTCTTGAATTTTCACTTCGAAGAAATCAAAGATGCCACATATAACAATTCTTCCTCACATAAGTTAGCCAACAGGACTTGCAGTCTTCATTGCAACACGGGTACGCATATGCACCCTTTGTACTCCAACCTGACAGCATTGCATAAGCTGGAAATTCATTTATAGTAGTGCATCATGTAGATCAAACATACGTTTAGTTACAGCATCATAGGTAGGATCCCATGGTTCCCATAATTCTTAAAGTTCATAGATAACGGGTTGCAAATATATATCAACGGCATTTCCTAAACCTCGAGGACCATCGATCAAGGTGGATAAAATAATCAATGTTTGTTTCATACATATCTTAGGAGGTAAATTATAGGGAATTAGAATAATAGCCCATGTGCTATGAGAAATATTCATTGATTTAAAAGGGTCAAATCCATCAGTAGCGAGTCAAAGTCTAACATTACGCCTATCAACTGCAAACTCTGGAAACTTTTTTATCAAATCAATTCCACGCTATAGAATCTGCCGAATGCCTAAGTTTTCCATCATTAATACGTTCTTCTGCATGCCATCTCATCAAAGGATTCATTTTCAAAGTCTTAAAAACCTATGTAGCCTCAGTTTCAATGGAAAATAATGAACAACTTTTGCAGGAATTTTACTTCTTTGTTAACTGAACCACCATCTTTATCTTCAAATATCTTATACTTTGAAGTCTTGTATTTTTTATATTCTTCATCCTTATCAGCCTCCTTCCAATAAAGAATGCAATCATTAGGACACACATGTATCTTTTGATAATCAAGTTCCGAGTCCTTAATCACTTTACAAGCTTTTGTATAAGAGTTTGCGAACATCTCAATGTGCTGAAATGCTTCCTTTAAAACTTCAAACAACATTGTGAAGGAATTGTTACTCCACCTACAAAGGGACTTCACATGCAATAATCACACAATATATGATAAGAAGGTAAAACTCTTTCACCCAGGAAATAACTCAACCTTAGCATGCTTCAATATACTAAAGAAATTCTCCGTATTTTTATCAAAGTGCTTATCGAGAATGTGTGTTTCACTTGGAATGTCTCCATCATTATCTTCAAAACTGGAGAATGAAGAATGGAACACATCATGAATCAACCCTTCTATGTCATACTTATCATTTAATTCCTCACAATCATCAAACGAATGTTGTCGAATGTAGTTCGGTTGTTCACCTTGAAACACACAATTTGTATAACCTTGAAGAAAACCATTAATGATAATGTCTTCATATACTTAATCTCTAGTCCTTGTTCTTGAATTTTAGCAATTCGTGCATGGGCATTTTATCTTTGAGTCGGGTGGCCTATTTGTGTTGGAAAAATCCAAGAAATTTCCAAAAAACAACTAAAAGCATCATAGGTTCGATCGTGTAGGCAAATCCAAGATTTATCCATCTATATATTCATATAAATTTAATTATTCAACTATATGTGAATACTACCAAATAGAAACAAAATAATATAATCACAGAAGATAAAATCCAATTTTACTTTCAAATTTAGGATTCAGTATAGTTATTTGATTTCTATATAATAAAATAGAAACAAAAGTTTGAAAATGGTAAAAGGAATCAAGTGTAGAGTAGCTATATTAAGAAGGTTAGCATTTCATCAAAATTGAAGTCCAAGATTAATAATGATCTAGAAGTCAATGCCAAGTTCCAAATCTAAGTTTCTTTTCTTGATTCCATGCACCTTAACTAATTTTTTACTCTACATTATTAATTATGTAATAAATGAAATTTACATAATTGATTATCAATTGTTACAATTTCGGGGCATCGGATTCCCCCTTCTTGTGTAGATTACCAGGCATCTGTTGAAAACCATTCTTGGAGAGGTATTACAATCAACATATTTTAATACTCATTAAGTTAGTCATATGCTTCAGATCATCGGATCAGGTAAAAACTGACCAGACACAAAATGGTGATGATCGTTCAAATAACTGATGTAAATTCATAGGCAGTTCATTGATTAATTCGAGGTAATGTTTTGTTGTGAATTTGTGGGTCCTGATCTATCAAACTCATTTTTACTGCTATTTGTTTATGAACTCCCTACATGCCTGCACCTTCACACTTCTTCCTATTTTCTTTGTTATTTTTTCTAGGGTTTATTTTAAGCATGTTATTTGTATGATTCAAGGAAGCTTTCTAGGATAGATTATGAATTAAAGAGTTCAGTTGCATCCTTCACGTGTTTGTGCGATCGTTTTGACTTTTGGATAGGTTTAGGATTTAAGTTTATTTATAACTAAATATCATTGAGATTGTTTGTGGCTGCAGGTCCTGAATGAATAAAAATAAATGGTGGACTAGAAAATATATTCTATCATTTATACTTCAATTTTTCGTAGAACTTTTGATATGACTAATACTTTTTTATCAACAAAATGGTTAGGAGAAGACAGGGGAAGCTGGGATTTGAATAGGTACAGGAATTTTTTTATTGCTTCAACTAGATGATAAAAATCACGTAATTGGAAGCCATGCTACACACTTTTCATCTCCGCTAGGTATATTGGGAAAATAAGGAAAACAATTGCCCCCTACCTATGTAGATTGGAGGGCAGTGCCTCATACTCCAACAAATATTGTCTGGGATGAAGTTAAGGTATTACTTGTTGTTAAAACTTTTAATATATATTATATATATATTCATTATTTTTCCCACTAATGTAAATTTCAGACTTATACGTACATTGATTTTTGCATGTTTTGCTTGTAGAAGAATACAAACTTAATGGATACTTATAAAAAGAAATTGTTCGAAGAACCTTGGAAGAGTATGGAAGGATTGGAAGAATAGTGTTAAAGCGAGGCATTTTAACCCAAATACAAATGACAAAGCTATCCAACTATCCAAATGTCTGATGAATGGCCTATATTGGTGAACTATTGCTTTATAAGAAAGCTAAGGTTAGTAAAACAATTTAACATTATTAAATGTAATATCATATTAAAATAATTTTTCATTTAATATCTATCTATAGGATGTATATTTGGTCATTTCACATCACAGATAATTAGCATGAAGAATAAAAATAGCACAAAGAAAATGAAACTACCTATTAGACTTGGAAGAAAAGAAATAGTCACCGCTAAAGAAGAGTTATTGCACATAACACATTAAGTATTATTATTATTATTTAATTTTTAGTCAATTTATTATAATTGTATAATATTATTGAGATATAATTTTTCATTTTGAAACAGCCACGACAAGAATCTGGTAAAGAACCATCCAAGTTAGATATTTTCCTACATACAAGAAAGGAAAAATGTGGAAAAAAGGTAGATACAAACACTGAAGAGAAAATAGTAAGAATTTTATATATGTTTTTGGGTGATGTGAATAATATGTGTGTTTTGTGTAAGTTTCATATGTATAAATTATGTTTCATGAAAAGGTTAGTGGATTTTTTAAAATTAAAAAAAATCTTTCCATTGATACTTTGAATGAACTTCTGTAACAATCTAAAAAATGATAAAATATTTATTATATACTTCTAAACACACCTAGTCATAGCTCAAGAGCTGGAAAAGTGTGCGTAGGAAATTAGGAGTACATGTACAATATTTAGTTACTTTCCCCACCATTTTCCCTATCTATCAAATTTTATTTAGTTGAAACAGATTGACATATTAACTTGAGGTCTGAAAGCACATGAACTGATCGAACTCATCACCTACTAACTACTCTTGTACGTTAGTGCAATAGAACATGATATTTTCTTTTCTGTAGATGTTTTGTGGTTTGTAAAATTTCTAGTGTCTCGAGCTATTTTCTCTCTTATATTCAGGCACATTTAGTAGAATTGAAGCAACAACTCCTGAACATTTGAGAGATGATATTGATGCTAATAATGACATTTATGAAAATGTTGTTGGGAAAAAAGCTCCGGGGTGTTTGCGAAGTAGAAATGATCTTTCAAAGGATAAGAACTTGGTTTTCACATCACGAGAAGAATTTGATCGAGTAGTCCAACAAAAATCTAATGCAGAAGTAAAAGGTTTTTGAAAGAATTGTAAAGATGAGTTGTATAAGATTAAAAATGAATACTGTTCGAAGATGGAGATGCTTCAATCTCGGCTCGAAACAATAAAGAATCAGAATGTTCATGTAAATATGCATTATTATTTTTAAATATTTTATTGTAGCCATAAGTCTAAATTTTAATATGTTAGGTACCGGGCTCTTCAAATTCAATATGCACACTGGCACGTGATAGTGTACCATCATCTCAAGAATTCATTAACTTACAAACTTCTCTGCCAAATGAAACTTGTGAGGTGATAAAAGTTACATAGGTAATTCATTGTTTTTATATTTTTGTATTAGTATTTTTTTTAAATGTTGGTCTTATCATATGAGTAAAGAGAAAAATGTCTCTGGGCAAAACAACACAAATGTTGTTTGTCATTGCACATTATCAAAACCAAAGGTATTATAGTGTTTATAATTAACGCAATATACGAAGATCGCTCTTGACATATGATATAATTGTTTTTAATGTTCTTATAGGAAAATGGGGTAGCACCAAGAAAGATTAAGAAAAAGGCAATATAATTTTGGATGCATAGATTGCGTATTTTTATCATCATCTTGCAATTTTTTGTGGAATACTTTTAGTCTAGACATTCAATATTATCGTGTTAAAATACTTATTTTGAATGATGACATTTTTATTTCAAATTTTGACAATTTGAGAGATATTATTTTTTTATTACTTCTCATTTTAGTACATTGATTAAGCAGCCATATTTATATTTACAATCATTTTGTTAATTGAGATTTTAATTTTAATATAATTCTTTATTTCTAATATATTTATTATAAAATTTAATAGTAAAATGATATTTTTTCAATATAAATTAGTTATTTAAATTTAATTGTAAATATTTATATGTTTTAGGGAAAATATG
>JAULKK010292439.1:0-13221 GCA_032355705.1 Rubia peregrina
GCTATAAACAGGATGGGTGCTTTCCTTATGCTCAATGATAAAAATATATGGATCAATGCTTTGCAAGAGAATTTTTTATTTTAAACTATCGAAAGTATACATAAAAAATAACTACATAAAATATAAAACTATGTACATATATAATAGAGTTGTTTATCGAACGTATCTTTACAAAAGTAATATATTTAAAAATATAATATTTTCCTTATAATGACAATTTGCTATATTTATATGAACAAGACCAGAAATGCATATATCGGAATCCGATCGAACCCGACCCAAAGGAGAATGTACCCGAAAGGTACCGAAACCAAACTAACTCAAACCAAACCCGATCTGAACCCGATTAAAAATATGTATAATTGAATTGTACATGATACTGAAATAACCTGAACCAAATCTGATATGAACCCGATTCAAAAAATTGATAACCGAACCGTATCAAAATTGAAACAACCAAGCCCAAACCCAAACCCGAACCGATCAGATATTTTTTAACACTACCGAATGACACCCGAACCCAAACTCACCCTATCAAGACCTGATACCCGAAGACAAAATATTTTTCCGAATTATACTGAACTGATTGGGTCTCACTCGTACCCGATCGAAGAGACCCGTTCGCCAGGTCTAGGTATCCTGAAGGTCATGGTGTGTTAATTTATTTTATTTTTTGGAAACAAAAGTCATGCACTTATATTAATGATCACTCACTATGTCTTTTCCTCTCTACCCTTTCTACAAACCTAGCTCGGACTTTTCTTCTCCTTGGGATGGGGGGTGCGGTCCCCCCTCCCCAATCCCACCCCCCCACAATCTCAACCCCCCGTACACAACCTTCCCGGTAAAAAGACGTGACAGAAAAGAGGTCTCTGAACTCGAGCGGTGTTTTCTTAGCAGCCGGAGATGGATTCCAAGTGGCCGGAGAAGCAATCAACAGATGGGTTCATCGAGCGGAGACTAATGGCCGGATTTTCGAGTGAAGTCCTGAATCTGAGCGGGGACCAACAAATGGGTTCGTCGTGATTTTTCCGGAGATCTACGGCTGGATTTTGAAGCTCGTCCGGCGGATTTCGAGCGGTGTCTGTTATTCGAAGCTTTGTCCGGTGGGTTTCCAAGGCTGAGTCAACTCTGAGTCAAGATCCGAGTCAACACTGAGGTGAGATCCAAGTCATTTCCGAGTCGCGATTAGAGCCATGGCCAAGTCATGACTGAGTCTGAGTCATAGCCGAGTCATTCTCCTTGTTGTGGGTCAACTCGCGACGGCGATGTGGGGTTTCATTGGTTTTTTATTGGCTCGACGGTGTCATTCTCACCGGAACATCCTACACGGCAGTGGCTAAGGGGGGTATATAACTTCTGATCTTTTAGTTATAATTTTTCTAGCCGTGTCACCTTATTTCATCACTTCTCTCGACGAGGTTATGTTACTGGAGGGTTATTCTACTTTTTTTTCCTTTTTTCTTTTTCTCCAACTTTACAACTTTACATTTTCTGTTGGGAGGCTTTTAGTTATGTTCTTATGTTATTTTATTTTATTTTTGTTTCTATTTTTTAATTTTAAAAAGTCTAAAAGGGCATATTTAAGTTGGTTTTTTTATTAAGTATCAGATAGGAACTATCTCTGTTAATGCTTGTTTTTCTGACAGCCCATGTCCAGTAAAATTTGATTAACTTCAAATTTGGTATTCAAAAATGCGGTAAGGAGAAATCCAAGTCAAAGTCGTTAAAACAACGGACTTTTGGTGATACTGCTATTTGAGGATTTAAATCAGTTTTGTAGACTATGGTTCATTAGGATATTGAGGTCAATTATTTTGTTAATTCGATTTAATTGGTCTTTATATCCTTTTGGGGTCAAGTTAGATATTTTTCTATGCATTATGAGGGTTTTCTATACACTAACGAAAAATATTTTTGGCAATTAAAATAACTGGTTTTTGTTTCCTAGTTAAGGAAAACGGTCTTTATGGGTTAAATGGAGACATACCAGATCTTTAGTTGGGGAGCTTCATTTACTTTGTTTTGATTGCCTAGGATGTTTGATCAAAAGTGTGGATGGAATTTTCTGTGTGCATCTCATTTGATACTTCACTGTGATCGTTTCTGACATATTCTATTGTGGCTACATGATGACTACACAGTGGAAACCCCTTGACTTGCCCTTCTTCGTTGCCACATTGGCCTTTGCTTAGTAGTGTATTATCCATTAGTGCCTTTGTGTATCTCTGTTTTAGCCATTTGAGACCTTAGTTTAGAACTGTACTATCTACTTAGTGCCTCAAATGTAAGCTTTCGGGCACGACTTGATGTAAGCCTTCAGGCATTGTTTGATGTAAGCCATTTTCGACAAAAAAAAATGTACAATGGGGGCTCGGAATTGAACCCGAACCAAGGTCAAAAACTCCCATAACGAAGAGCTCAGAGCGGGCTGGTCCGGCTGGTAGGACTGAACCCACGCCCAGCTGTCCTTCCCAGGTCAAGCACATGTGCCTGTCAAATGGAGTTGCGCGGGCTTTACATGATCCAAGTCTTCACTACTCTAAGTCTTCAAAATAAGACACATGGGACCACGTGTCACTCCTTTAAAACACAAGAATTAGGCAAGTTGCCTTGTGTGGGTTATAAATACATGGTCAGGTAATGAGTTAGGAGAAGATGCATGCCTGGAGATATATCTGTGTTTTGGGGTTGGTTCTCAGATTAAACTCTGAAGAATCAACCCAATTATAAAGAAGAGATGGAAGTTTAACTGTCCGGATAAGTTCACAAGGGAGTCATGGTAATTTTGAATGGGATTTGCATTTTTGTTAAGGTGAGTGCTCTAACACGAATTGAGTTAAAAGTGGTTATTACATGTTATACTGTGCTTGTTAATTTAAATGTGTCATTTGAAAATGTTAGCTCTTGCATAAGATATTATGTTAATATTATGATTATTCTTGTTAATTATTTTGCTTTCATAATAATTAAATGTGGTGCGTGTTTTATTGTATTGTGCTTAATTATTGTGATATTATATGGATGACCGGCTTGTATTTTATCTTGTCATGTCAAAAATTGGTTGTGTGCTACTTTATTACTCGTCTGTGTTTACCGAGATCCCCAGCGCCAGTGGTAGTTTGATCGTAATTGGCGGGGAACGGTATAGACCGGACCGTATGACTAGAACGACTACCCACAGAGTTTTCGGTATGCTAGCATAACCATCTGGTACTGATATGAGCTCGTAACTGAACATATTGGACGTGGTTGAAGAATATGGATTCCTGGATCTGATAGCCTTCAGGCACTACTGGAAAGGTTATCCCATGTATGTTAGTCAGAGTTGTCATATAGGCACTTGAATGCAACTTGGCATTAAACATCCGTATCCTTTTACTATATGTTAGAATTTATGTGACTATTTATTTTATGTGATCACTAAAACTAAAACTCCATTTGGTAAATACTGGCGATGAAACCTCACTAAGCAAGGAGCTTACTCTAGTTTAAACAACCCTAACAAGTTTAGCCGAGCAGATAGAGTGAGAGCTCATGTGCAAAGCATTTACTTCATTTGGGGATAGGATCCTGGATGAGCTTTTGAAGCTAGAAACTAGTTTAGAAATTTTATTGTTAAACCATGTAAAATACTTATTATAAGAATTTCATTGTAATAGTAATTTAGGTTTTGAATTCAAAAATTGCTTCCGCACAATCTGTATTTCTCATTACTGCATGTAAGTGATCTGATTAGTTGGATTCTTAGTAACACGCTCAGGTCCGACCTTGCACTTGGGTTGAGCAATTTGATCGGCGTTCTGGGTTGTTACATCAATGTTTTCTGGGGTTTCAATGGTGCAGAGAGAAGACGAAAATAGGATGATCGAAAAGCAAGGGTGGTGGCGCGGGAGCGGGGGGAGCTGCAGAAGGCGGAGGTGGGATGGTCAGAGAAGAAGAAGATACGCGAGGGTGGGGAGGCGCAGCGCGGGAGCAGCGTTAGAAGGCGGTTCCATCGGAACCACCTTTAATTGAGGTCCGGAAGCATTTTTGAACTCGTAAATGCTATCCTAGGTCTCCAATTTATTTTAAAAGCGGTTCTAAGTATAGAACCACCTGTAATTGGCCTTCGTTGGCCCAATGTATATAAACACTTGTATTTTTTTGGATGTCAAACCCTACTCACGCGCAGACTTAATTTCTTCCTCTTTTCATTCATGCCCTTGAGAGCTCCTTCTCAATTTTGTATTGGCGTCTAAAGCCTCTCTCGTCGCCGCTGCCTAGAGCCTCTCTCGTCACTGCTGCCTGAAGCTTCGACGTCGTGTCCCTCAGCAAACTCTAACTCTTGCACCGCCTGGAGTCTTATCAGCGCGTTCCTCCGCATTCTCTAGCTCTTGCCACTGCCAGGAGCTTCGTCGTCGCATCCCTTAGCCTACCCTCGCTCTCGCCGGTGCCAGCGCGTCCCTCTGCCTCCTCTAGCTCGTCATTTCCTGGAGTCCCTCCGTCTTCTCTAGCTCTCACCATCGACTGAAGTTCCTCTGCCACCGTTGTGTTGTTGATTTTTGAAAACCCGTCTCCAACGCTTTTGTTTCTCCATTAGGTTAACCCGTCGCTGCTGTTTCTTCTATTTAAATAGGATTTTGTTCAGTAATTAAATTTTTGTTGTTGTTAATTCATGTTGTTGGATTTCTTTTGTTTTTCAGTATGTGTTGGTCTGCTTCTAGAAACCTCAGTTTTCTGGCAGCTATTTTTTGGAAGGTTAGAAATGGTTTACGAGTTTGGAAAATGTTTTTGATTCTATTAAAGGTGGTTACCAGAGAAGGCGCTTCCAAAGTGCCTGCTCTAGTTCGATTGAACCACTTTTAATGAACCCTTCATCCACTAGTGAGTGGCTAGGTTTCAATTGTTAAAAGATGGGGGAGTGGATGGGTTTTAATTATTAAAATCTGGGGGAGTGACTGTGATTTTAAAAAGATACAGGAGACTGGGTTTGTAAATAAAAAGGTTGAAAAATTCATTTTTCCCTCAATTAACGGAGGAAAAATAGAGTTAATGCTTTGACCTGGCGGAAGGACCACGACTCAACGGTTTTGTCTCTCACGGATGAAGCCTTTGTCGAGATTCCAAACTGTGCTACTTCAAAGGAGATCTGGGACAACATTGCAACTACCTTTCAAAAACAGTAGCACATTCACAATTCTTCGCCTTCGTGCATATGGACATGTTGTACGTAAACTGGTTCAGTTCATGAACTCCATCTCAAGTTTAAGGAAATTTTTGAACAATTGTCTGTTTTGGGCTCCCCTATTACGAATGAGGATCAGATTATTTGGCTTTTAACTACCCTTGGTCCCAATTTCAAAAACTTTTCTAATCCATTGATTAATGCTTCTCCTACAATATGGCAACGTTATTTTTCGTGCCAAGAACCATGAGGCATTTTTGAATAATTTGCAGGGTCATTCTTCACTAGCAACTAGTCCAGTCACGTTTGCAGGTGGAAAATAGCCCTCGGTTGGCCATGCAGTGGATCACGTGCCAGTGAGGGATGACGACGTAAAGGGTTCACGCGCCACCCGAGGATTCTGGTTAGGCAGACAGCGAGACAGCAGTGGAAACTCCTGTTCTGGTCAGTTCTCGGGTGAAGCTGATTCCAGCCACAGTCTTCCTCAGTGCCCCAGTCATTATGCTGTAACTTGCTATATGATGTTGGCCAAAAATCGTCATTCATATTCAATTCACTTGGCTGGAAATTTTCAGTCATCTCTGCAGTTGGAGCCCTCTTCTCGCATCTCATATTTGTATGTGGATTCTGGTGCGACCATATATATAGCATCTTCAACTTCGGGCTTAGAGAGTGTCACTCCTTATTCTGGTAATTCTCATGTTTCTATTGGTGATGGTGCTTCTATTTAGATTTCTCATATTGGTGACTCCCAGATTTCTGACACTTCATGATTATCTGATGTTCCGGTTGTGCCTGAGATTACTAAGAACTTATTATCTATTAGTAAAATGACTAGAGATTTGAAGGTGAACTCTATGTCTTGGGCAATCGTGGGCAGGGGCCACAGTGAAGGTGAACTCTATGTCTTGGATAGGAGAGAGACAACTATTGTTTTTTTATAGCAAAATAAAGGGCATGCATCATACGAGCTCTGGCATACTCAGTTGGGTCATGTGCCTACAGCAGTCATTTCTAGTTTGCAGAAGTCTAGTTTACTTTCCATTTCTTCTTTGTTGCCTAAACCGTATACTTTCGCCCCTTGTGTTGTGGCGAAAGGTCAACGGTTGACGTTTGTTGAGAATACTAAATGCATTGTGCACGTTCTTAACCTAGTACATTGTGATTTGTAGGGTCTCTCCCCGGTTTTATCAACAAACAGTTTTGCTTATTATGCCATATATGTGAATGGTTTTTCTCGATTTAACTGAATTTTTCCACTTTGTTGGAAATCGAATTTTGTTGACACTTTTTACAATTTGAGGCATGATGAGACTTGATATTGATGTTTTCTTGGTACAATTAACATCCCTTTTTAAGCTTATTTTGGTGGTGGTTAGCTTGATTATTAGTTGTTTTACAAAATAGGAGTTTAGAATCACCTTTTGTGGTTATTAGCCTTAATTTCCCTAGTTTGTAAGCATTTGGTGTCTAACTTATTTTACCTTTATGATTTGGTCGATTTATATGTGTTTTGTGAGCTTATTTGAGACCATCATGAAGAAGGTCAATCTCAAGGTTGGTAGAAGATTTATGAAGGCTATATAAGAATGGTAGAAATAGAAATGACACTTACAAAGTGGTAGAAGATAGATTGAGGAAGGAATGCAATGTATCGGAGGAAGACTGATCAGGGCTTTTGGAGCTGAGTTATGAGAATGATCCAAGATGAATTGTTGTCCATGGATAGCATCATTGGATTCGTCTTCACGAGTACTATAAAAATTACTAGAACTTCCAAAATGGATCAGCAGTTCACCCATAGCGATGGAAATAAGAAGATGGTAGATGCACCTTCGCGGTCCGTGAAATTAACCCAGAATTTGACTTTTTTGCCCTTTTTCCCTCTATTTCCTTGGACTATAGATATCCCCCCCCCCCTCCCCATTTGACAAAGCCCGACTTGGGGCCTCAAAAATCCTAATTTTTCCATATCTCTTTCATTTTCTTCCATGTTTCTTTGTGGATTTATGTTATATGTTATGAGTTTTGTTAATCTAGGCTAAATATACTCTTGGGAGTAATTTGTAAGCATTTCTAGAATGATTTGTGAGATTTGGTTTATCCAATTTTGTGCTTTAATTGTCAAGTATGTTTTGTGTTTTCTTGTGTGATTAATTCATGATTTAGACAAGGGTGATTAACTAGTTGATGATTGTGAATTGATTGTTTACTAGGTTTTTGGTCAAACCCGGAACACTTTGACTTTTTTAATGTGATTATCGTTGGTTAATGTTAAGTTATAATTAGGTGTGACAACTAATCATGATTACTGATTGATGATATTGCTTAGATTTAGGATGAATTTGAATGAGTTTGCCTAATTGTCATAGTACTAATGACGCCTAACATGAAGGCTGATCCTCGTTGTCATCATTAGGGAACATAATTGTGCTATCCTGGTGTTTCTCACTTGTAGGACATTATGTTAGTTGTGTGGGTCTCCATGTTTATTGTTATTCTCGGGGAAGTCTATAAAACTGATCGTTTAGAGTGACGCGAGGGTAAGTGTTATTATGTGTCGCCGATCACCCATTCTAACTATAACCGAGGAGATGTGAGAAATGTCTACACTCGAAAGGAGTTGACAACTTCTTCACAATATGTGGTTAATACATAAAAATAGGATAGTTATTTGATGATCAAAAGATAGCTAGAAATGTATGCCAATTGCGCCTAAAACTCTTTATAATCTTACTTACATTTTTCGTGCTAGTTGTAATCATAATTACAAGGTTTGCTCTAATTGTTGGTTAATCTAGTTGTTTAAAGCAGTCGTAATGTTTTCTAAAATCAAAACCCCCTAACTTGGTTACCACACACATAGAGTGACTTCTTCGTGTGTTTTTTTATTACATTTCACACTCGATAAAACCTCATTTTCCTCATGGACAACCCCGACTTGACATTAGCTACTATCAAGTAGTTAGCCTAATTAGAGTCCATAAATATTATCTTTGAGAGGTACGACGTTGTTCTCCCAAGGCACTTGTCGACATTTAGTTTTCATAAAAAATAAAGGTATTTCAGAGTGATGGTGGCACGAAATACTTAAACACTATTCTTCGGTCCAATTTTGCATCCAAATTCATTCACCATAAAGTTTCATTCCCATACACTCTGGTGAAATTAGGAAAGCAGAATGCAAATATTGACACATTGCTGAAATGGGACTCACGATTCTTTTCCACTCGCATCTCAGTTTCTCATTGGGATGGTGCATTTGCCACGGCCATATACACCCTCAACCGTCTACCTACTCCAGTTTGACAGGGTGATACTCTTTATGGGCTTCTCTACAACCAGGGTTATATCTACTAAACTTCCACCCTTTTGGTTATCAGGTTTCCCCATTTGTTCGCCCATTTGCCCATCACATTTTGTCTCCCCAGAGTATTCCTTCTATGTTTATCGACTAAAACTCTCAGTACAAAGGTTTTTGGTGTCTTGATCCCACCACTGGCAAAGTCTATGTCACTCAGCATTCCCGGTTTGACGAGACTTGCTTTCCTTTCGCCTCTTTCACAGCCTCGACGATTGGTTCTTCTCTTTTGACACTGACGTTTCTTCCTTTATTGATCCTGATGGTGATTATTCTTCTATTGTTCCCTCGGCTACTCAGCCTACTCCGACGCCCTGCTCTATATGCTCAACAAATTTATATCGTTCAACAGTTGACCCAATTCATCTGTTTGCGCTTGTTTCACCGCCGGCTAGTCCTCCAGTCTCTCCGACCATCTCAGTCGAGCCCCCCCCCCGTGTCGCGGCATCTCAACATCAGCCCCATCCTCATCGGATGGCTACCCTGTCAGAGACTGGTGTTATTCAGCGTACAGATAGTTCTATATTATTTCTCATGGTCTTCTTGTTATGCTACTTGCCCAAAATAGAACCCACAGATTATCGCTCTACTTTTTAGGATCCATCCTGGGTATTAGCCCTGGATTTGGTTCCACGTCCATCATATGTCAACTTTGTTGGCTCCAAGTGGGTCTATCAGATGAAGTATCATCCCGATGGTACATTTTATCACCATAAGACTCATCTCGTTGCGCAAGTCTTTTGTCAGATCCCTGGTTTTGACTTTCACCACACCTTCAGTCCTGTGGTCAAAACCTCTACCGTTCATATAGTTCTTGCTACTGCCACTATGCTCTCCTGGCCTCTTCGTTTGAGGTTCGAAATAAGTTCCGAATTCAGCGGCTAGCCTGAAGCAAACATATATCTGAAGCAAATCCCGAATCAAAGCCTCACCCAGCAGTGGAGGATAACCCAGCGGTGCGGTGTCGGACGGCGACCTGGTGGTAGAGGATGACTTAACAGCGGAGACGACCCAGCAGGGCGGTGACAGACATGTCTACAGTGGCTTAGGGCTCCGCGGCGTGATGGTAGACATATCTGCAGTGGCAGAGGGCATCGGGTTCAGCGTTAGCATCGAGTTCAACGGTGGACGGCGGATTGCGTCGGGTTCAGCGGCAGATGGAGGAGGGATGGTGGAGGGTGGTAGCGGTGAAGGTTATGGTTTAGGGTGGGGAGAGAGTTGTTGGGAGGAGAGAGGCATATAAGTGGGGGGGACTTAAAAATCATGAGTGTAGATATATGGTGAAAATCCTAATGTTAATGGGCTTTTATATTGGGCCAAGAAGACAGCACATTAAAGGCGGTTCTACAATTAGAACAGCCTTTGAAATAAAAGAGTTGTCTGGGACAGCTCTTTGGAACTGAGAAGTGCTTTCGGACCCTATTTATAAACGGTTTCGGTAATACCACTTTTTAGCACTGAATTTGATAGAGACTTCTCTACTAGTGAAATGATTCTCGCATAAGCTTTCAGTTTTGTTTCAGTTTCGTAACATAATAGATTATGGGTATCTCTAGATTATGCCTTCCATATTTTTGTTGCACTGAAGATGTAGGCTGATACAACTTTTATTGTCTCTAATGCAATATTTTGCAATTTTTATTTTCTCTCGACTTCTAACGTGATAGTTTTACATTGTTGTTCATTTGTCTTAACTTCTAGGGATGAATAATTAATACATCTGTTGTTCTCACTTTTGTGTTGTGTGTTTGCCTAGATTGCAGGCAAGAGAGGCTCGGGGGGAGGAAATGCGTGTTAGAATTGTAGTCGTGACTCGTGAATGGTGGTTTCCACCAAATCTTTCATTGAAAACAAATAAACAGGAGTTCTAATTAGGAATAATAACAATAAAACTGACGCTTAATTAGTTAATTTCCATTCCGAACTTGTTTATAAAAAATAAAATAAAAATTGTTCTTTATAAATGAAGTCTGTCTTTTTATTCGTTAGGTCAGCTGTAGGATTTATTAGAAGAATTGCGTGTTTTCAGTATCTCGTACAAGGATGGCTTTTTTGAACGGAAATGTTTGTTCACTTGTTATGAACACTGGCTTCTGTTTTTTCGTGGCAAGTACATGGTGATCGGTGCAATTCATTATAGCCCTACACTATTACAAGGTGGAGGGAAATCCTACACTAAAGGGATATATTTTAATCCCATCATCCCGTGAGAACAGAATGGGAGAACAGACAAGTTATAAAAATAGTAGTTTTTATTTTATTTAATAAATTCTAATTAAATTGGTTATTTCACTTTATAATTCATATACTAGTAATTTTCAAATGAAAAAATAATTTATTTTTTAAAATTTAAATGTGAGATGCAAATATTACATGTTAATTAAACTACACATTGTTTGGTTTTAGACATCCTAAACTTTAGCCAAACACCGTGGAATTATTATATATTCTAATTGGGATACAAAAAACTTAAAACTGCTCAATAAGTGGAGGTCTTCTTGTGTAAATATAATAACTTGTGTCCACATATAACATAATTTCAGGAATTAATATCATTTTTTACGTCTCTTCGTCTTCTCTTCCCACCAATCACTCTCGTAACCGCCGAAAACCGCCATTTTTCTGCAACTTAAACCTACCTCTGCCGCAGCTCCACCTCCGCCACCGTCGTCACCATGCTTGCCGTCTTCTTCCAAATCTTCCTCCTTCGCTCTAATCTCTAACGCCATAGGTGTACTTCGGAAGCGACGAGCACAATTTCATCATTGAATCGATGATGAACAAGATCACCGAGAAAATCCATGACCACCACTCCTCATCCTCCTACCATGATTCCGACGACGAGAAGACTAAGAAGCCGGCAGATTCCGCCAAGAACAATATTTACCACCTCTTAGACCGAGAAAAGCCTGTTCAGAAGGTCTTCGCGGTGGAAATTAAGCGTTTGAATTCCTTTCCAATCTTCAATCTAATTGCATTTCCTATTATTATGCTTTCGATAGTTTGTGAAAATACTACCGGCATACAATTGTTAGATTTAATCGTTGTTTGAGTTTTGTGGCATTTTTTCGAGATCTGAGTTATCGTACAAAGTCTTATCACCATATGATGTTTATATAGATTTCCAGTGATATTTATAGGTTTATATCAATTTTGTTGATACTTATACTATTGTAGTTGATGTTTAATCTATATAGTTATTATGTACTGTTAGGGTTTATACTACTTCCAATTGACGTTTCATGTTGTTTGTTGAGGTTTATTTTAGTTGATGTTTTATACGTTTGTTTAGGTTATTGTTTAGTTGATGATTTTCAATAAATTTTCAGTGATGTTATATGTTTATATCATTTGTGTTGATACTTATGCTATATATTGTATTTAATGTTTATACTACTTTCAGTTGACATTCACGTGTATTTTATTGAGGTTTATGCTTTAAGGTTGATATTTAATTTGACAATTTAAGTTTTAATGTTGATATTTTATGATTTTCAATTGAATTTATCGTTAGTTTAATTTGATGCTTTAAGCCTTGTAATTTGACGATTATGTTGATGTTTTGTTAGTTGTAGTTAATGTTTTATGATTTTCAGGTTGATGATTATGTTAATGTTTTGTTAGTTGTAGTTAATATTTTGTGATTTTTTGTTGATTGTATATGT
This sequence comes from Rubia peregrina, assembly GCA_032355705.1. Lineage (NCBI taxonomy): Eukaryota > Viridiplantae > Streptophyta > Magnoliopsida > Gentianales > Rubiaceae > Rubia > Rubia peregrina. The sequence continues at coordinate 12,194 of JAULKK010292439.1, forward strand.
CTTGTTAGTTTTAGTTGATGTTTACTATTTTATTTGATATTTTGCATTTTTTTTGTTGATGTTTCCTTTGATTATTTTTGCAGCTTGTAGCAGGAGTAGAGATGTGGAGAAGAATGAGTAAGAATTGGGAAAAGGTCCATGCCTCACATGAGATGTGGAGAAAATGAGAAAGAATTGTAGAAATGTCTCTGCCTAAAGTTTAGACTGTTTATATAAACTATCTCAATTTTTTAATAAACTAATTTTGTATGGATCTATACCAATATAATCCTACCTACTTGAGTAAGTGACAATATAACATTCTGATAATTTTTAGTGCAAAAATAACTCTAACTAGTTGACGAAAGTACCAATATAACTCTAAGACACCATTTCCAGCGTTGACCGACGTTAACTGCACATAAAATGACTAAAATGCCCTTTGACCTAAAACTTATAAGTGTTAGGACAATTTTACCCTCAAACCACCACCTCTACCGCCAGGTCATCACCACCACCCCCTCCAGCCAGCTCCCTGCCACCACCCCTAACTCCACCCACCCCAACCCCCAGCTCCTCCACCACCAGCCCCGCAGCGCCACTACCTCATCTCACCGACCACCACCACCAAACAAACAAACCCCAGTGCCACCCTCATCCAGCAGCCCACCTCAACCAACTCTGAATCTTGAAACCCTAACCATTTATGTGCGCCTACAAATCTCAAATCAACATCGACGCATTGACTTTCGGCCGTCGTTCTTCAGCCGTCCCATGACCTGCAGTGATGTGTCCATATTATACCAATGTTTCGGGGATCTTTTGTACTCATTTTGGTAAGCTTTTGTGCTTTAGATACTCTATTTTACCTTGAAATCATTTTACTAGAGTTAGGAGCGACTTAAATCGCTTTTGTCACTTGTAATAAGGATTCTGTGAGACGGAGTAATTGTTGAAGATTTAAAGACCTTGAAGACTCCATTTTGAAGACTATGAAGACTTTTGAAGACCCGGAGAAATAAAAAGAGAAGACAACTACATGAAGACAA
>JAULKK010292447.1:0-13221 GCA_032355705.1 Rubia peregrina
CCTAGCAAATAATTAACTCACAATCATCAACTAGTTGATCATCCTAGTCTAAATCATGCATTAACTACACAAGAAAGTACAAAATATATTTGATAATCAAAGCACAAAATAGTAGAAATCAAATCTCACAAATTTATACTAGAAATGCTTACCAATTGCTCCCGAGAGTATGTTTAGCCTGGATTAGCTAAACCCATAACAAAAGCACAAAAATCCATGGTAAACATTGAAGAAAAGATGAAAAGATAAATGAACTAGGGTTTTTGTAGAGAGAAAATTGGATAAGAGAAAAAATTGGAGAAGAAAGAAAGGCTGAAAAGGCTTTAAATCTAATGGGCCAGTCCATCGCTGCGGGCTGCAGGACAGGTTTGCGGCCCACAAATCCTTCACTGGAATCTGCTTGTTTCATTTTATTTATGCTGCGGGCCGCAAGGTAGGTCTGTGACCCACAGAGGAGCTGCCCTTCTTATTTGCTTCGTCACAGGTGAACCGCTTATCCGGTTTAAGAGTTATTGTAGTCAATTTATAGTGTTCAAGAAGATGAATCCAATGGTACCACTCTCAAATTTTGGCTCTGCTCGGATCATTCCCAAAAACTAGTTCAAACTTCTGGATCACAATTCATTTGTTTCTTTGTCTTCATTCTTTGTCTCTTTTATCTTCTACCATATTTTTGACTCGTCGCCTTCAATCTTCTATCATCCTTGCGAATGGCCTTCACTAAAATACTCTGAAGTGCTTACGAGAAATCTTCAAATTAATCTCACAAAAAGGAATCTAGATGCTCATAAGGACCAAAAATCCATTAGACTCAAAAGAGTTTACAAAATGAAGGGTTTAGATACGAAAACCATACAGGTAATCTAAACCCCTTATAATGTAATCCTACCTAAATCTAGAAATCTTCCAACAAAAAGATAACAAAAGATATGTTAAATGATTCGCAAAATACATGCATTTGACATCTCATCAGGTCCTCACCGCAAATTTCCACAACATATAGCCAAGATATGGTTAGTTTGATGATCGATAAGAGTTTTGTAAGTAGAAGTAAATTGTGCCCAAGGCCTCGTATACTCATTTTTATATCTTCTTGTTTGTTTGCATGATTAGCATATATTTCTCCCTATATTGTAGTTGTCTTGTATTTTATTTGTAAGAATTAATCAACCAAACCAAGCCCCCCCAAACCCTTTTATATGTGTGTATGTTTATAGTCTTATATGTATGAATCTTTAGGAAAATCCATCTTCCCTAGTGGACCATCCCTACTACCACACTATCTCCCACACTATCTACCACACTATCTACTTAATTTTAGTATAGGGAACCGTAGGTGTTATAAATTGTATATTTGTGTTCTACGACGACAGCCTCTCACTAACCTAATCAAGGAAAACCCAAAGAAATAGTTTGATTAAACATGCTAAACATAGAGTAATAAATGAGTAATAAATGTAGAGAAGGTGGTTTTATCCAAAAGTCTGTCTCCTTATCCATTGGGTAAATGAGTGCTTTTATAGGGAGGTTGAGGGATAAAGGAAAAGGCTGCCCATTAAAACTAAGTCAAAATTTCTAGCACGAAACATGCCAACAAATATGGTATGTGCCCAAGATTGTCCAATCATAGATGAAAACAAACTAGGTAACTAAAATATTACGAAATAGGAAATTAGAGTGAATAACAACACAAGATGATTATAATCCCCCTATTTGATATACCATCCAATTTCCTAGCTAACCACCAACAAAACATAGGAAAAATAAGTGTCAATTGTGTTCAAAATATAGGGTATTCATGTCTCATCAGGCGTACTTGTTAAGTGTCTAGCACAATTTTGTTTTTCTTTTGTTTCTTGTTTTGTATTTGTTTTTGTTCAGTAAAATGTATTGCTCGATTTCGTGGTATACAATACATACCCGTTCCACGAACCAATAGCTCTTCCAATACGACCTTGAAATCTTAGAGCAAGTCTAACAAGTTCACTAAAAAATTATTCAAAACGGAGATACAAAACTCATATTCTCTATATTATTTTACTCCAACTCCAAAGGTCTCCCTATTTTACAGACCTTGACATTTATAACACAATAATGATTTATTTTTTAATTTAAATAAAATCTTTAATTTTAATAAAAATATTTACGTGAAGAAAAGTTAGAAAATTGGTTAGTTTTATTACTTCATTTTATAAGATTATTAAATATCTTATAACTATTTATTTTGATAAATTTCAAAATAAAGACTATTAAAATTGTAAAACCCATCGAATTAGGATAATGCAAACTTTTTAGTACGATATAGAAAAATAAGGAAATTTTTTGGATCCAAAAATTAATAAGTCAAATTTAAAAACGTATCTTTTTTCATATTTCACTATTTCTCATCGAATGAATAAAGAAGGGAATAACTAATTTCTTGATATCATTATTAATGTTAATTATTATTTAAGAATCATAATTTTAAAATACCATAAAAAATTAAAATTGATCTCTCAAATGAATAGTGGGGAAAAAAGAATCACTAGATGCTTCAATGGTTCAACAAGAATTAAATGTTTCAATGATTTATATTTCGATATTTTTAGTATTAATGGAAATTAGGTTTGAAGTTTAGGTTTAAATTAATGATTGAGTGGGTCTCCCGACAGGCGGTCTGTCCATAAGCTTATGAACAGTTAGGGACCTGTTTGCAAATAACAAAAAATGTATGAAACATGGTTCCGGATCATTATCTTAGACAACGGATCATAAAAACACAGGCCTCGAAAAACTCACCAACCGCTTATTCCTTCTTCTCCGATTCCAAACTGTACTTCTTCTCCGATTTCTCAGCTTATTCTCTGATTTCACTGCTTCTCCGATGTCCTCCAACTACAACCGGCACCTTTTCGACAAAATTGGGTAAGAAAATTGTGAATTAGGAGCAGATCTATGGCTAGATGAGATTAACGCCGATCAAAATTCAACAGCTTTAGTCATAAAAACTAATGCAATTGAATTGGAACCTGCTGAAGAAAACGTGATCCTAACCGCCGAGATTCAACTCCAAACAAATAAAATTCAGTTGTAAGAAGGTGAAATATTATCGAATTCCATTAAAGGTATGATTTTCTCTCATCAGACTGAATTATATTGTTGAATTGCAATCGATATGAATATAACTATTTTTCTTAAACTCCTGGACACTGAAATTCGACCGCTATGAACATGTATGAATATGTTGAAACATTAGAACTATAAACTACATGCTACTGAAATTTTTTGTATAGTTTATGCATTATTAACTTAAATTAAGTATAGTTTATAGTAAAACATGCATTAGATTGAAATGAACAGAAATACGGAGAATGCATTTGTCAATTTCAAAATTTGACAAACGTGTGCATTGTTCAGGTTATAACATGTGCAACATACACTAAATTTTGCATATGTTACACAACAAATAATATTTATTATAGTGATCAAAACAAAGCTTTTATAATTTTCTATTTCTAAGTAACTTCCTATAGATTTTGCATAAATCACATTAGAAAATGAGTATCTTACATTATAAACTGTGTTCATAATTTGATGCAAGTGCATATTTTCTAAATTTAAATGAAATAGATGCCAGTGAAAATCTTACCGGCGCAATAGCAAAAAAATGGAAGCTATAAATGTTCTGCATAAGAAGCATGCAAATGCTATTGTTTTCAGCTACAAGAAAGACTGTCAACGTCTAAACAGCAAAAGGCAAATCCGTGAAATGTACTACAGTGCACATTTGGAGGACAGCCAAACAAAATTAAAACCCAACATTATCAGCCATATTCCTTCTATGGATAATGAAAGTCATTCTACAAAAAAAAAGGATCTAATTACAAAAAAAATGCCTAGCGAAAATAAGAGTCAACCTTGAGCAAGATTATTACCTCGTGGCTAACCACGTCACGGTACATAACAAGGAGTTAACAAGACCATCCTGACACTATCTCAGTAGGAGTGAACGGAGGATTACATAAGATAAAGGAAAGGTCATTACATCAATGGAACAAGCAGGTTTAAAACCTACGGTAGGATACAAATACATGGCTTTTGAAACTAGTGGATAAGAAAATATAGTACATACGATGACAGACCACCTCAAGTTTGTGAGTCGACTTTGAATGAAAGAAATAAAAAGTTGAGATGCTCAGAAAGTTGTTGATACACTCTTGGAAATAAATGACAAGGACAGAGATTTCTTCTTCAAAGTCAAGTTCGACGAGGAGACAAGACTATCAGCAGTATTTTGGAGGGATTCGATGATACTGGAGTACTACAAGCTCTATGGGGATGTCACCATATTTGACACTACATACAGAACAAAAAAGTATAATTTGATTTGTGCGCCAATAGTTGGAATTAACAATCACTGGAACATAACAATGTTTGCTTGTGCTTTTATTGCAAATGAGTTAGCTTATAATTTTGTGTTGTTCCTCAACACTTTCAAGAAATCAATGAATGGGAAGGAACCTGTCACAATATTCACAGATCAAGATCCTGGACAAAATAATAAATGAGGTATGTTATAAAAATATGTTACTTATAGATGTAAACACTGAGTGTGGTATGTTAGAAACTACAACTGTTACCTTAGAGTATGTATTAAAGAGATTATAAGAGTTACTTGTTACTTTTAAAAAAAATAGGTATCCTGGAAATGTTGTAACTTTAGAAATTTTATTGCTTACAGACCTAAAATTGAATAGTGGATGTTAGATTTTGCACCTGTTAGTTTACAATATGTATAACATATGTTATATGATTAATTAGTTACTTGTAAATTCATGTATTATTCAACTTTAATTTTTGAGTACATCCAAGAAAACAAAACACATGTTGTGCTTATGGCGCATAAAATAGAATGCAAGAAAACATTATGGGAAAGAGAGATGAGTTGTTAAAAATGCTTGAGACTAGTACGAAAAGATGTGTTGATCCAGCTAAATTTGAAGAGAAATGGAACTTAATGATTACCAACTACAAGCTAAAAAGTAGGACATTGTTTCAACATCTATACGGCATTCATGAGAAATGGAGCACAACATTCACCAAGGATATTTTCTCTGCAAGCATTCTATCATCACAAAGAAGAAAATGCACCAACCACCCCTATGTTTCATCGCAAACAATGCAACTACACTCACTCACTTCTTTAGACTCTTCAACCAAGCAATCAAAAAGTGAAGAGGAGATGAAGCAGACAAGGAAAATACATGTGCAAAATCAAAGCCAAATTTTGAAGGGAAAAAAAGCAAGAATGTTTACATTCATGTTATTTAATACCGATATGTATTAATTTTCCTAGAACCCAATTTTTTTAATTTACAATGTGCATTTGTTTCTCAACTACTGGGCCAGTAAAGGTTTGATTAAACATGCATCAAATGTTTACACACTTGCATTGTACAAAAAATTCAAAAAGATATTATCTCTAGCAATGGAAACTAAAGTCAAGGATGTGTTTTCAGAACCACCATCAAGAAAATATGAAGTCAGCCTAGAACATGATGAATCTAAATAAGAGGCAGTCAAGTACAAAAATAAAGACGGACTAGCTGAAATACAATGCAAAAGCAAATGCTTTGAAATGTCGGGTATGTTGTGCTTTCACATACTAAGAGTATTGGATCTCAACTCTATCACTGAAATCCCAGAGAAGTACATCCTCAAAAGATGGACAAAAAAGGTCAAAACAGAAATATAGGGCAATGTTCTTGGCCAAGGAAAACAACAATCAGAAAATGTTAATAGTGCAGTTTCATGGAGGAATCATATGTCCAGAAAATGCTACAATTTAGTTCTGAAAAGTGAAGGAAACTCAGAAGCTAGAAGAACCCTTAAATATATGTTCGACAAGTGTTCAGCAAGAATAGAAGAATTGTTGGCTTCAAACACCAATGTCATTGAACAATCAACCACAAATCGCCAATGCAAATCCACCATAACAAGTGCACCTAAGGTACTTGATCCAGCCCAAGTGAAGATAAAAAGAAGAGGAAAAAGGCTGAAGTCATGCTTGGAAAAGAGAAAACCAAGGAAGAAAACTAATGAATTTGGTACAAAAACACCAGATGTAAAGACACTTCAAAAGTAGGATTATTTAGTATACGTGTTGCATTTATTTACCTAGATATTTTATTTCCTTTTCATTAACTTAAAATATTGTATTATACTGAATAGCATACTGTATTTGTTGGCCTACAACTATCACTTATTAACTTATAACTTGCATTTATTTTTCTTACACAAGAACCAACATTTGTTAAGCAAATTGCATTTTGTTTCACGTAATTTTAGTGATATGAAATCATTAAATACATGTAGAATTACTTGGCATACAACTATAATTTCCTAACCCATCAATTGCATTTGTTTTCGTATAAGCTCAGCTAATCATGATAATTAAACACATGAAATAACCAAAATGTAACTTGGTATTAATAAGCATACAAATAGTACTTCTTAACATTCAACATGCATTTGTTTCATACAACCTTCGGCTACAAAAATCCTAAAACATTGTCTCAAAGTCGCCTAACCTATCAACCATAAACCAATCTGTCTTCAAATAAGTTGGTTACAAATCATCCAAAAACAATTAAAAGATATCAACTTCATAGCTACATATCATCATGTCCTTCAATCCCAAGGGAGAATGAAGGAATTAAGAAATGGGTTCTCCTCATAAATTTTTACCATCCTATCAACAAACTCATGTGTTCTCGGGTCTTCCAAAACTACCGGTGTGGTCATGACATGCTCATATTCTTCATGTGTAACTTATTATTGGGGTTATGTCTATGGTTGTGGTTGTGGTTGTGGTTGCGGCTGCGGTTTTGGTTGTGGTGGTGGTTGCACAATAGGGCTGACATTTTATTTCTCAAGTTATGCACCAAAACACGAGTAATAACCTCCATGTTTTGTTTGAAAAAGAGATAGGCCTTATGCACAGGTTGGGAGAAAAGCAAAAAGATCAGACCAACAAACAATCAGAAACTATTAAAAATAATACGAACTATAAATTGCATTAATTTAACTAAAACTGACATTAGTTTTAAAACAACATGCACTAATTTTAAATAATTATCAGAAAAAAGGGACAAAAAAATAAACACTGGGGTTTTTCATGAAGTTGATCTTCACCATAAAAAAATTATGAAATTTAAACATTTGATGTTATCTCCATCAAGAAGTGGCCACATGTTGTACACCATATACACATGAAAAAATTACACATATAATGAAACCATAGAACCTTACATGTATATATAGTCCACAATCAACAAGAAACTAAATTTAAAAATATACCACATAGCAATAACAAACACTCTTGTAATAATACATCCCAATGTATGTAGCCACATTGACAATATGATCATCACAAGTTGAAAAGATGGAATATTATCACTATTTTTATTCATGGAATCCCCTCCCAATATGGCCTCTTTATTTTCCCTTTAATTCTCCATTTGTTGATATATTGAAGGTGGATTTGGGTGTGTTTTGATTATTGATTTGTTAGAGGGGAAAGGAAATGTTAATTAAGAACTTTGGGGGTCCTTGAAGATGGAGGGCACCATTTGTGCAATAAAGGTTCATTCAAAGTGTTCTGGGTTATTTTTTTACCAAGTATGGCGCATAAAGTTAGTCTCACGACAGTGCTGCGATGTCACACGTATCGTGCGATATGTCGATGGCGAGTGTTTAATTCTACCTTTGGGTAAAAATTGGCCCAATAGACCCGTGTCATATTAATGTCAGATGTCAGAGATATGTCGATCTATCCTCGGGACAAAAGATGATTTTTGCGATCTTGTTAATGCCAAATGTTTATTGCCATGTCATGGGCCCGTCGATGGACCTAATGGACCATTCCTCTTGAATGAACGACGTTACTAACTATTCACCCTGCAGTCGCTAAGCAAGAGGCATCGTGTGACCTCAAATTATAGGTTTTAAAGTAAATTTTTTAATCTATCTGAAAGACCAAAAACATCAAATTTATTAGTTACATAATTTTTCCATTTTTAGCCAACCAACATACAACACCAATACGTGTGGAAAGGTTTGAACATTACCTATTGGACTGTTATGATTGTTAAAGTCATGTAAATTCCTTACACATCTAATTCGAAGCCATAGCTCATCATGATGTAGCAATAATATACTCCTTTCATTAAAAGGCCACAAACAGTCAACCTCAAAAAGTGAGTTGTCAAGATGGATGAGTGTTTGACAATAACTAGTTTAACGGCTAAGCGTGTTGATGGTTAATGCATTAGGCAATCTTGTTCTAGGACTCATGAAATCAGGGCTTTCAACGAAATAAGGTTTTCTGTTTAAAAACAGTAATAGTCATCCACATTTGACTAGTATATGTTTGACAGTAGCCGGTTCTAAGGCTAAGATTGTTGCAGGCTACTATAGTAGCCGATCTTGTTCTATGCCAAACGATATCAGCTCACAATATCGTGTTCTGCTGTTAATATGGCTTAAGGGAATGCCTCTTCCAATCTTATACGAGTCCTAAACATTTAGCAGCTTCATTGATTGCAAAGTGCTTTCTTACAAACTCCACAAACTACCAACCTCATTACACGGGTGAGGGTTTTACAATTACCTGTCTGAAGGTTAAAATTTGTCGAGCCTATTCATAGCCGAGTTCATCAGATGGCTTATTATTTCCAATTTAAGCAATTACTTAGTATTTTCATTTTTAGGAGAACAATTAGTCAACCCTATTACCCGAGTCATTGTTCGAACCCAACTCTATCGTAAGTCAAGATAACATCTTTACTTGTATTAGTAGGGTTATCCTTTTCATCCCATAATTAGTTGAGCATCTTACACACAAGTACGTGCTTGACCAACACCTGTTCGATTTGAAAGAATTTGGAGGCCGGGTGGTAGACATATTTAATTTTTCCATTTTACCAAAAAAATTATTATTAATTGTACTCCCAAATACTATTTCCATACTAAACTTGGGTCAAGTATTTGGGCTCGCTTATATTCATTTTGGGGTGAAAATCCCATCCATATGTGCGACGTCGCTTGTACGTTGGATAAATGTTGGTCATAACGATAATTAACTGCAAAATCGGGTGATGTGGTATCTACCCAATACTGTCCCAGCCCACTTTGTTTCAACTACTTCGCGGTTGTACAAATTGGCCCAGTTTTAACTTAGGTCCGAAGTCGCTAAAATGTCAATTAGCCTACAGTTTTGTCAAATCCGTGACCGACCTCACAAATTAACAATTTAGATCCCTTTGCTTGAATCCCAACAAAATTTATTTTGGCCCTAGGGCAAACCCATGACCCAGTATGTATGAACAATGATGTCGCCTGTCTTTCGTTGAACTTTTATCCCTTGCGAAATGATTAGCAACATAGCACAAATGGTTGAAACAACACTGTTCGTGGCGGAGTATATAATTTGCTCATGCTCGACCACTTATATTCTTAAACCTCTACGTCACACCTAAACCTACACTTCTTGAAAAATTAGTTAAAATTTGTCAAATCTGTCAAAAAACCATCCATCTTGATATATTAATCTGCCCCAAAACAGCCATAGCATTCCCGTTCAACAAATCATAGATGTAATTAGTTCCAAGGGAACCCCACAAAAACCCTAGCCAAGGTAACAATTGTTTAAGTGATTTATTCAAATGTATGCATGCTTTATTTTACTTATTTCCATCCTAATATGTTATTTTCACTTCAATGAAGATGAATGCAATGTTTTATTGAGTTCTCTAAATTTGTTTAGTTTAAGAGGTGTTCTTATGTAGGTTTTGAATTTGTCTTTTTAGACTTTGGGGCAATGTCTGGGGATTTTTATGCCCAAAACTTGTTTTCCTTGCTGTTCAAATAGTTGTGCTCATTTTTGTGCTTAGTTAGTTTGATTTCAATGGAATCTTTTACCTTTCGTGTACACTTCGCACACATATTCGGCTTCGTTGGTAGGATATTTGATGTCACACATTCATACATATTAATATGCGACTTCATATATGACAAATTAGTCTTGCCGATATGTCTGCAGAGTGCATGTGATCTCGGTCAAAAAAATTAAATTCTAGTGACCGTATGATCTGATTGACTGAGCTTCATATATTTCATTGTTCAATAGATGTCTCCAGTGACGAAAACTGCGAAAAGGGACAAGGGCCAGAAAGAGGGAGAAAGGACCTCTAGCTCCAAAAAAGGTGAGGACTGTTGATGCCCCTCTGTTGCCAACATTCAACAAAAAAATGCTTTTTCACTAAGGAAAACGAGAAGCATTTTGAATTGTGAGGAACATAAGGGGTAAAGGAGGTTAATGAGGGCCAAAGACGTGGAACGACTCCACTTGGATGTTTTCCTTGAGCCATTCAAGCCTTCAAGAATGGTGGGGTTGATTTTCCTCGACAAGTCAACCTACAAAATAGAGGTCAAGGAGTTCTACTCCAACTTCACTCATCTAACCTACACAAACTACCAAACAAGAGTTAACGGAGTGACCATGGACCTGATGCCAGACTTGATCAACGAGGCAATTAGTTGCACATTTTGGAGAGATTATTAGTTGGAGGTTATGTCGATGCAAATATACTGCAGGCTTTCGTGGCCTCCTAGGGCCAACGAGGATGATCCTGCAGGAGCCCTCGACCCCTATCATATGGTTGAGAATAACTTCAATATTAACATGGGAAATGGGTTCATCACGCTAATGTCCATCTAGATTGATGTACTGGATCTTGAAGAGAGGATGATGTACATCATCATTGTATAAATTCTTGTTCCCGCCAAACATCTTTCTAAGTGCACTATTAACGGGACCATCTTGTACCTCCACATTACGGATAAAGAGGTAGTTGACCCCTGTTACACCAACATCAATGAGATGCACACAATGTCCCTCGTGCCGAAGAGTCAGACTCTGCCCTATGGGAATGTCATCACTACCCTAATGGAGAAGCAAAGTGTTAAGATCCAGCTGAGGTACTATAATGAGAACTACTTCAACAAGAAGTACTAGCATTGGGAGGCGAGGACATGGATTAATTGAAACGTCCCCAAGGGCAATATTGATGTGCCTACCCAGACTGGTCCCAACAGTACTCCATCTACACCTGCAACAATGCATTCTGAAACCGCCACTCCTATCTCACGATCGGGAACAAAATTTCATTTATTTCTAGCTCATTCCTATTGTTTATTATTTTAAATTGTAAACATGTAATGAAATGAACAATCATTTTCGCCCAAAAGGACTGAAGTGCAACACATGGGCCATAATCATGAAGGAATTGGCAGAGACTAAGGCTCAGGTGCATCGCACAGACTTCCATGTGTGCCAGTTGATGACCAACTTGGTGGACTCGAAGGCAATGTTTGCTGGTGCTATCAACGTGCCTCGTGTGAACCCCAAGATGGCGCAACATGGGTCTAAAGTATATCCCGATGAGGAAGAGGTCATAACTGATGAGGATGATGGTCTGGCCAATAGTCAAGATGAAACAAACTAGAGCAGTGAGGAGACCGAGGCCGGGTCTTCGAGAGATGGGCCGGAGCATTTAAAAATGCAAAGTGACTATGACAGTTCATCAGAAGAAGATCTCAACCCTCCCCTGTCACCTTCTAATCTTGATGACCATTTCTTGAATTGATGATTGTGTGTTAATTTGGATTATATTGGGATTCTATGAATTTGCTCCCTTTTGTGGCCTTACATGATGTGCTGTGGATTCTATGTTTGTATTTTTGTTTTATGTATTTTAATGGTTTTATTGATTTCATTTTAATGTTTTTAGTCGAATACAAAATAGGTGTTTGGTTGTTGTGAACTTGGAATGAGACCTTTAAATATCATTCTGTGTTATGATGCATAGGTTTATAGGTGAATTTTTTTGAAAGAAAACTGTACTTATGCGACGTCGCACTATGCTCGCACATTCTACGGTTGGTTACTCTGAGGGGTTACCGACAGGATGGGGACATCGTATGAATTAGTTTATTTAAGCTGATTTAGGCACTGGTTTTAACAGATGGGCAGCTGCGATATCGCCGTGCCTAATTCATTCTCACGAAATCATTCACCGACTGCTGGTGCGACATCGATATCTCTGTTCCACTAGCATTCCCTTAAATTTTAATACCACGACCTGAAGTTTGCGAAGTCGCATAAGGCATGTCCTTTAAACCGATTTGTCTACCGACATGTGATCAATGTCTCATATTCAATTTGCCTATATAATCATTGGTTCATTTTTTGGAATATAATTGATAGACATTGGATTCACCAATTATATCAAAACCAAAACTGTCTCATAAATATTCAATAAGGTTGTTTAAAATTATGTCTAGACCCAAACTATGTCTTCTTTTTCCGCTTCTTTGATTTGGGGTGCCTCTCAATTCACACGCCTTCTTCATGGTCTCTCCTCAAATATAGCTCCACCTCAAATATCTAATCCTGTCCAACATTAGTTGTGCTGGGTGGAGTGTGTGAAATAAAGTCGGATAGTGAAGATGGGAAAATTTCTCCCGCAAATTAACTTTTACTGTGAATGACCATTGATTCGCTAGAGTCACAAGAATCAGCAACATAAAACATCTGTGAGGCTTGGGAAGCAAGGATGTAAATATCGTAAATAGAATGAGTACTGCTCCAATAGACAACTTTAAAGCCTAGGTCATCCAACGATACACCGACATAGTTATCGATGTCTGGTTTGTTTTTTTGTAATGTGCTTATACAGTTTTTGTTTTTGTTTTATTGTGTAGTTTCCTTATTGGCATGTAGGTTTTCCAGAATTGGTGGTGCTGCTACTCCAGATGTTTCTGTTGCTGCTACTTCTAAGGAGCCAAAGAAGAAAATTTTGAAAGTTACTGTGAAGAAATTGAAGTCTGGTGAAGGTGGATCAACCCAAGAATTTAATGATTTTGACTATGACACTTTGCTGAGTGATGTAGTTCGAATGAGTAGAGAGACAACTGGTGTTTATGAGGCTCGGGGTTCAGTGGTTGGTAAGGCTACGGGTTCAGTGGTTGGTGGGGTGGTTGGTGTGGATAAGGGTTCTTTGGTAGCTGGGGTTGTGAGGGAAGCTGTTACAGATGTTTTGGTGGTGAAGTTATTAGGTTATTGAAAGTTCAGCTTAAGGGGTTGAAGTAGGCCAAGTTGGTGTTGAAGGTGGTTGTAGT
>JAULKK010292465.1:0-13218 GCA_032355705.1 Rubia peregrina
AAGATTGAAGAAATAAAATAATGCATTTATAACGATTCATTATCTTGATTGACACTAATGGTCATGGAAATGGAATTACAAAATTTAAAAGGTTCACTAGTATTGTCCAACCTAACAAGGGGCACGGTTCTAATCGATGCAGAATCCAAAATATAAGATAAGTTGAAAACAATTTTTTTTAAACTACGACAGATCATCCATAAAAGTTTAAAATAAGAACACATGCAGATACACAATATAATAGAAGAGTGTATTAGTATCTGACATCCCAAAGCACATCAATAGTCTTCTCCTTTATCACCATCATCTTTTGTTCCCTCAGCACCAACCTCTTAATAATCCTTCTCGAGCGCAGCAAGATCCTCACGAGCCTCGAAAAACTCACCTTCCTCCGTGCCCTCACCAACATACCAGTGAACAAAGGCACACTTTGCATACATGAGATATAACTTGTGATCAATGCGCGAGAAAACCTCTGCCAAACTAGTTAAGTTGGAAATCATGCAGATGGCTCTCTGGACCTTGGCAAGATTGCCACCAAGCACAACAGTCGGGGCAGGTGGTTTATGCCACACTTGAATCCGGTGAGACACCGGTCCAAAAACTGGATGGTGCGCTTGGTTTTGATGTTAGCCACAACAGCATTGACATCCTTAGGCACCACGTCACCACGGTACATCAGCAGTAAGTCATGTACAATCAATCCACAAAACAAGTTGCAAACAAGTTTTCCCTAATATAAGTTGGATAATAAATCCACAAAAAAAGTACAATCAATCTCAGACATTCTCTTTAGGTGATGGTTGAGGAAAAAAATCTTTGTCTAGCCGGTGTATTTCTATAGTGGTGGATGTATATATTCTAAAAATACATATACTCTACAATTTTATGGTATATTTAATGTGAAATATATAAATACTAGATTAATGATGGTTTGACAAAGTAATTTGATCTTGAGTCACACAAACGGTCCGACTCTGATGGTATTCAGACGAATTTGCTATTGGGCAGTCAGTTAAAGTGTCAGCTCCCGTTCACTTTCAACACCTATATAAGAAACGATTTCCATCTTTTTTCTATTGTGTTTTGTGAAATTAAGCGAGAATTATTTATAGATGCAATGAAAATGGAGTTAATACCAAATTCATATAAATGAACGTAACGTACATTGGTATTGACTTTTCATTTATATTCATATTAATTTTCATTGATACAAATGTTATCATGGCATTATCGTGTATTAATGTTGATTTAGAGAATATTGTAATCAGCATTATTCATCCAATATTAATGTTGATTGTGAGCAATTATAACTCTTACCATTTATAATAGGGCAAATAACTTTTGTAGACCCTAATTCTTGGCATCGTTCACTTTTGTCACTTATCTTCTTCTTTTTCTTAACATTTTGACCAATAAACTTACAAAAATGCTGAGTTGTGGCCATTTCATTCTGTCAACCCGTCAAGTTCAACTTCCATCGTCACACATTCCAAAAACTTGATATTTGTAAGGGGGAAATATTCTTTATCCTTTTTCTTTTCTCTTCCTATTTCCCCTTTTTCCTTTTCCCTTTCCCATTTCCTCTGCAACCCGAGTTGAACTTCATCGCCGCCCTCTTTTTCACTCCATAACAACATTCTTTATAGGTCAACCAAGGCTACCAACTTGGGAGTCCCGTGGCGCAAGGGAAAAAAGGAGACTCGAACAGAGATGATATGAAAGAAAAGAAAATGTATAAAAGGATGGGCTGCCCCCAAGGGTATCATGATTAAAAAAATCCTTTCCCATTGCCTCGCAGAAGCACCATCAACCTTGTTTTGGAGTGCCACCACCAACACAACCAAAAGAGGTAATTTCCTACTCTTTTGGCTCAGACCTAGGATGGTACAAACTTCAGAGTTAATGGTTTAATCGAATGAAATTCTACGACTCACCATTTTTGTAAGTTGAATGGTCAAAGGTGTTCCAAAAAAAAGAGTGGCCAAAAGTGAATGATCTCAAGAGTTTAGGGGCCATAGAAGTTGTTTTCCTTTTATAATATCATGTTCATATTTATCTTGACTATCAAATAATCCATAAATAAATATATGTCAATTAGTTTTATGGATTGATTATTCCATTACAGCCCTAATAACTAGTTATATTTTGTGTGACCTTTCAGGTTCTTAAATACTTAGTTATACATATTTAATTAAAAACGGGTGTTATTGTTACTATCTATTAGTAAGCTAACCAGAGATATAGGTGTTATTATTACTTTTGATGACTGTAACTTTGTGATTTAGAGAAAAGTGCCCAAGGCAGTCGTAGGCAGAGGCTGCAGTGAGGGTGGCTTATACGTTTTGGATCAGGGGGATTCCACTCTAGTTTCTTTCTGCAACACAATAAAGGACGTGCGTGATTTGAGCTTTGGCATGCTCGACTAGGACATGTGTCCAATAACATCATCTATAGTTTGCAAAAGTCAGGAGTATTTTCAGTTCTTCTTTATTACCCAAACCGAATACTTGCGCCCATTGTGTTATGGCAAAAGGTCAACAATTGGCATTTGTTGAGAACCCTAAACGCGTTTTGCTTGTACTCGATTTAGTTCATTGTGATTTATAAGGTCCCTTCCCGCTTTATCTGATAATGATTTTGCTAATATGCTTTGATTGCAGATGATTTTTCTCATTTTACTTGGCAGTATCCGGTTCATCGCAAGTCGGACCTTATTGATGTTTATATGCAATTTGATGCATTGGTTGAGAACTAATTTTTGGACAAGATTAAGGTGTTTCAGAGTGATGTTGGTACTGAGTTCCTCAACACCCGTCTTCGTTCCCATTTTTCCTCCAAGGGCATTTACCATCATGTTTCATGCCCTTACACTCATGAACAAAATGGGCGAGCAGAGCGAAAACATAGGCATGTTGCGGAGATGGGGTTGACTATTCTTTTTTCATTCCTATTTACCGCTATCACATTGGGATGGTGCATTTGCCACAACGGCTCACACTATCAACCGTTTACCTACCTCGATCTTACTGGTTTCAACCCATTGCAGTCTGTTTTTTATCGTGATCCTGTTTACTCGAGCTTCCACCCTTTCGGCTGTTGGGTTTTTTCCTTATGTCCGACCAGCTGCTTCGCATAATTTATCTCCTCGCATATAATTCCCTACATTTTTATTGGCTAATGGCTATAGTTCGCAGTATAAGATATTTTACTACCTTGATTAATATTCTAGCCAAGTTTATGTCACCCTTCACCCACAATTTGATGAGTTATGCTTTCCATTTACTCTCTCTCCTACCTTATCGAATGGTTCTCCTTTTTTAACCTAGGATGTTTCTGTTTTCATTGATCTTGAGTTGGATTATTTGGAAGAGCCTTCTCATACATCTCTACCCAGCTCATCCCATTGTGCCACATGCTCCTCTGATTCTACTTCCTCGGTAGTTCTTCCATTGCCTACTGTTACGGCCTCGTCTCCGGTTATTTCTCCACCTCCTATCCCTCCCCCTGGTTCATTGACCTCATCATCATCTATATTGCCTAGTTCTCCGTCTTCTCCACCCTTATGAACTCATCCAATGATGACTCGATCTGCCACATGGATTATTCAGCTGCGTAACTACTCAAATCTTGCAGCACATGGTTTTCTTGTTGCATTAATTTCCCATAAAGAGCCTATAGATTATCGCTATGCTTTTCGTGACCCTTTCTGGGTCTCCGCTATAGATGAGTAGATTAGTGCCCTGCGGGGTTAGCATACTTGGGAGTTAGTTCTACGCCATTTTGATGTCAACATTGTTGGCTCCAAGTGGGTATATCATCCCAAGTATTATCTAGATGGAAGTATCGAGCGCTACAAGGCGCACATGGTTTCTTAGGGGTTCTCTCATATTCTAGGACTTAACTTTGGCCACACGTTCAGCCCAGTGGTCAAAGCTTCGACGGTGCGCACCATTCTTGCTATTACTACGATGCGCTCTTGGCCGCTTCATTATTTGGGCGTTAAGAATGCCTTTCTCAATGGTGTTCTTGATTCTCTTGTGTGCATGGCTCAACCTGTCGTCTACAAGGATTCACTTTTCCCTGATCATGTTTACCGCTTGCGTAAGGCCATCTACGACCTCAAGCAAGCCCCCAAGCTTGGTTCCAGAGGTTCAGCAAATATTTGGCTCAACTTGGGTTTCGTGCAGTACTGCTGACCCTTCTTTGTTCATTCTTTTTCTTGTGTGACATCTTCGCTCTATCTCTCTGTCTACGTCGACGATATTATTCTCACTGGGAATGAACCGATTCTCCTTCAGTAGTTTATCACTCATACTCATCCCAAGTTCTCTATTAAGGATTTAGGTGCTCTCCACTATTTCCTTGGCCTTGAAGTTTTGCCCACTGCCTCTGGTTTTCTTCTTGATCAGGCGAAGTATGTGCAGGATATTCTCACCGTGCTAGGATATTGGGTGCTACCTCGGTTTCCACTCCTTTTCTACCCAACTCCCAGCTTCTTACCAACACCAGTCCTCAATTTTTGAACCTGACTCTTTACCACTCCTTGGTTGGAGCTTTGCAGTATTTGACCATCACTCGCCTTGATTTGGCTTTTGCGGTTAACTCTATCAGCCAGTTTCTACATGACCCTAGAGATGGCCATTTTACTGCAGTTAGTCGGATTCTTCGTTATGTTCGGATTCATTTTGATCTTACCTTTTGAGCTGCTAGTTCTCCTGAGGTGTTGAGCTATTCAGATACTAATTGGGCTCACTGCATTGAGACTCGTCGCTCCACTTATGGATACACTATTTTTCTTGGAGGTAATCTAGTGTTGTGGAGTGCCAAGAAGCAGCCCACTGTTTTTCGCTCTAGTACCAAATCTGAGTATCGGGTATTAGATAATACTGTTTTTGAGGTTGTCTAGTTATCTCACTTATTGCGTGATCTTTGAGTTCCTCCTTTTGGGACCCCACTTTTGTCGTGTGATAAGAACAGTGCCATTTTCTTAGCAAAATTGCTCAAGAGCGGGTCAAGCACATTGATATCGACTACCATTTCATTCGGTAGCTAGTTTCCGTGGGCAAGCTTTGTGTCGCTCATTTTCCCACTACACTCCAGATTGCAGACATCTTCACCAAGAGTCTCTCATCCATTATTTGAGTTTTTCAGACCTAAACTGTGCATCTCAGAGCATCTGACGCGTCTCAGAGCATCTAACGCTTTGCTTCATGGATAATATAAACCATGATGGATGGTCCATCAACTAAGCATACGAGTTCTAATTTATGAAAACCTGAATTTTGAGAGGTGGAATGTATGAAGCGGGTATGAAAGGATGGTGTTTTTGTATGACGAAGGAACAATTTTGAAAGACAGGAATATACGATTATTAATATATTATGATATATTTTAAAAGTATTCTAAAATTATAGGAATATCGTTGCAAAAATTAATAACAAACATAAATTCATCTCATTAGTTACACCAATCATAAAATGACTCGTTTAACGGTTAGTCAGTATAAAACAAAACTTTGAAGTATATATATAAATATACAAGTCTTTCTTAGGTTAGAACTCGAACCAACTTACTGTCTAAAACGGCCGAGCTAAGGTTTTGGACACTTTATTTCTAGTACTAGTATATAATATATGAGAAAGACTCCTGTTGTACCGACTGATGTTTTGATGTTTATACTAATCATGAAAAACTTCATTTCAATAATTTTCAGTGTTAAATTATAAAATATACGATACATTTTAAAAGTTTAAAAGTTTTAAGAATCTCGTTGCAATAAATAAATAAAAAATCAACACATTAGTTACCGCAATTATAAAATAATTTCGTCTAACGGTTAGCCAGTCAAAAATTTCATCAGGTAGATATTCATCAGGTAAAATATATTTTGACTATATATAATTTAAGAATATTTCAATTCTCAATTAGGTATATATATATATATTTATTTATTTATTTTAGATATAAAGTTATTCTATTAAGTTATATATATTGACTATATGTAATTTAAGAAAATTTCAATTCTCAATCAGGTATATATATTTATTTTAGATATAAATTTATTCTATTAAGTTATTAGGAATATATTGGTTTTAATTAAGTTATTCAATTAAATTGATTACATTTATATTATATAATTTATTTAGGTATAAATTGGTGTGACTGTGATTTGTTCACTAATTTATTTATATGTATATATATAATTAATTAATTAACATGATATAATGCGTAATTACAAAATTATATCAATTTTGAATGAAATGTCCTATTATGTGGTCGTTATATTTTTTTGGAACTAAGTGTTAAAGAAATGTTTGTCACAAACAATATATTGAATTAAATGTTTTAAAAAATAAATTAATCTGCCTAATTCAAACCAGTTTGACCTGATTTCACCATTAATGAAGTGCTATAAATGAAAATGATTATACAAAATTAACCTCACTAAAGTTTGACCAGATTTCACCATTTAGTTTTACCTATAAATCCAAATGATTAATACACAACTAACCTAACTAAAGTTTGCTTTTTAGCTTTTCATATTAGGAGTTGGTGTAGAGTGCCTTGTGTAACAAACATGATGAAATGCTAAAATTTGTGCAGTGACTAAAACGTTACATGTAGAGGTTATCAAAGCATCAAAGAAAATTTGTTGCAGGCAAATTATAGGGTATTTAGTGATGTCAGATGCCTTTCCGACTCTCCTCAACAGCAGTAAATGCAAGTGTAGATGCATTAGTAAAGGAAATCCTGGATATTAATGTGGTTAAAAATCAAAGAGTAGCGTATTACCAGTACAAAAGGATATTATACATAACAACTCGAATATCCATACATATACTATATATTACTCGATATATACATATAGAAAATTTATTCTTTTCATTTATTTTTTCTTTTAAGAATATATATAAAAACTAGTCTATATATAGATAATTTACGAAAATTTAATTCTAAATTATATATATATATATATATTCATTTAAGATATTAACTTATTCTATTAAGCATATTTTATAAATTCATTTCGATAGCCTGGAGTATTTATTTTAAGCATATTTTTTATTTATATATTCATTTAAGATATTAACTTATACATGTATATAATTTTTTTCCTTTTCTTTTACTTTTAATATTTTAAGCATATATATATAACTAGTCCATATATATTACTCAATTTATATGTATATAAAAAAATTTCCTTCTAATTTTTTTCAAAAGCAAGTTCTTAGAAATTCACAAGGGATACATGTTTTTTCCTACCGTTTAAACCTTTACCTATTAACTCTTTTTTTTTACCATTTAACCCTTCTTCTTCTTTTCCCCCACCATTTAACCCTTACATTAGAATAGATATAATACATCCTCTTTTTCATCTGGATCACCATGAAACCAGATTCCCCATTTACTATGACAATTCATCCATCTAACAAAACCAATTTCTCTCCCCATACCAATTAAATTTATCTACGTAATTTTTTTTATCTCTCCATCCCAATTAAACTTACATATGGAATATAATTTGTTTTCCCTGGTCTACCATCATCATTTTTTAAACTTTAAATAAATGGGGAGAGTACATCCAAATCCAAATCCAAATCCAAATCCAAATCCAAATCCAACTGAGAGTACAAACCTAAGTGAATACAAAATTGTGCCCAATCTAAATTTTGCATGAATCAGCTCGTGTATGGTTGACCTCCTCACTACAAACCCCACTTGGAATAAGCATAGCAGTGTATAACCGCTTGGTGAGCACATGTTGATCATTTGGGTTACTTACTACAAACAAGAGATAACAATGGCGATGTGGTATGTAGTTCCATACCACATCGCTGTATTATAAACAAGACAAAAATTTTAAAAAAACAAGGTAAGAATGCTAGAATCTCGAATTCATTACAAGAACAAGCAACTTGATATTGTTACAAGAACAAGTACGGTACCTATCTAATATGGTAATCACTTATCATGAAATGCACTAATAGATAAACATGCAGACTCAGTGGCGGATTTAGAAATTGAATTCAGTAGGGGCACACTACACTAATAAAATTAGGTAAAGTCTTGGGAATGACCGTCTACGGGGATGAATTGAAATTATAGAAAAGTAAAAAAATTAGTTGCAATATTAAAAAAATTTAAAGCTTTATTTACTCTCTCATCTCACCATAAGTTACAGCAAGATGATACTATATTAGTATTTCTCTTAATCCATAATATGGAAGATATATTAAATGGTTATGCTCAATTTATATAACTTCACAAGATAGCTTTATTGCCAAACCACGAGAAATCAAAATATGGAATACATCCAACCAAAGACATAAAAGCACAAAACCAAACTTCAGTACAAATACAAATACAACTATAATTGTGTAAAATATCAGCACACTTCATTTCATTAGATAACCAAGATATTGCCCATTCTATAGGAATGTGAAATTTAAAAATTAAAAGCATGGAAATTAATCCCTTTCTACATTCATGCAATTGATGGAAGAAAACAAATGATGCATCTTTCATGCTACTCCAATTCCAGCTAAATTCTGCTCAAATGTGAACTCATGAACATATGTATTGTTAACACAGATGGTTTAATGATTTAATTTCAGTGTTTGATGCTTGTATTGTTTTCATGTTTAAGTGTGCAATTGATATTCAGTTTTGTTGTTTTTTTATTATGCTTGATATATTGGGGTTTTGTTACATTTTGTGCTAGTTTTTGTATTGTTCTTGTTATTTCTTAGATGTCTAAGAATACTTTCCTCCTTATGCTGCAATCAAGAAGCAAATAGGAGCTGTAAGTTTTTTTTCCTTCAACTGTGATGTTTTAGATACTGCTGTTGATGTTTCTGGTTTTATCTTTGATCTTTCATGTTTAAGCTCTAAGTATTTTTTTATGTGTGCTGGTGTAATGTTTTAAATTTCAGTGTTTAATGCTAGGAGTGTTTTCATGTTTAGTTTTATTGCTTTGATATTATAGTGTGTGTTGACATTTTTAAATGACTAAACCCCAATTTTGGCACCTTACAAATGAATGAATGATTATTTTAGTCCTCTACTTTTCAAAATGCTTTTTTAGTACCTTACAAATAACTGAATGATTCTTTTAGTCATTTACTTTTCAAAATATTTTTTTGGTACCTTACAAACGACTGAATGATTTTTTTTGTCCTCTACTTTTCAAAATACACAAAGTCTTGTTTTAGGCAGCCTAAACTTTAGGCAGGGTCTGTTATGCAATTAGTATAAATCTTAATTTTGGGATGGGGTTTTTGTTTGAATATACATACTAATAAATCTAGGGACCTAATATGCAATTATCAAAAAATATATAAATATTAAAAGGTATAAGAGTTTTCCATTTCCCGTTTATCTTCCTCACCAAGCGCAACCACCCATATTCTCGAAAACCGCCGCGCAACCATCCCTGCTTCGATCGGAATCTGCCAGTCCACCGCGTTTACATCTTCGCTCGTTGATTCTCACACAGACACACACTAAGATTCAATTTTTGATTTCTGCAGCGAATTCATCCCGACGAGCTCATCGATCGCTCTGCAATTTTGTGCCCTAGATCACCAGAGTGCCTCGCAAATCACAAAGATTCTCCGGCGTTGTCTCCGAAGTTCGTCAAGGTCTTCGAATGCAGGTGTGGATTGGTTTTAATTAGCTATTGTGTTTTTCGGGTACTTAAATTGGAGATTGATGTTGAAATGATGTTTGATGGATGATTAGGAACCCTGAGGAGATCCCGTGGGGTGAGGTTGGAGCTGACTTCGTTGTTGAGTCAACCAGGGTCTTCACCGACAAGGACAAGGCTGATGCTCACTTAAAGGTTTGAATTCATACTGCTTGATCTGTTTATATGTGCATATTTGGAAACTGGGTATATTTTGAATTTTAGATAGGTTTATTTGTTTGGATTCTGTTGAGATCATGCAATTTTAGATCATCTAGTATTTGTTGGAACTGTGAATGTCTTTAACTGTTGGAGATTTTAGGTTTGCATTTTTAGTTGCTTGATTTGTTTTGTGTACATCACAGCTTAAGTAAATGTTGTAACTGAGACTGATTATGCAATTGTAGAACATAAAGTGAATTGAGATAGGTGTTAATTGTTGGATTTAGCTGGTTTTGTTTGAATACTTGCTGAGATTAGGTTGCCTATTCTTTGATTGCGGAAATTGGTCAGCCACTCGAGGTCCTCTTTGTCACAACTTTGAATGGGCAGCAAAATGAATGAATCAGACAAGAAAAGTGTCGTATTTATTCTTCCAGATGGTTCCATAAGCATCATTATATCTATTTTCTGTATAAAGAGTGGATGATTGCTTTGTTAGAAGAAGAAATGTCCTAGTATTGTGCAGATAGTTGGCTCGTTCTTTAAGAGTCTAGCTAACCAAGCTAATGAATACTTCCAACCAGCTTAAAAGATATTGTGTTAACTTTGCGTTATGAAAAAAAGCTTGCTGAGATTAGGGTGCTTAAATTCTGATATGGTGATGCTAGTGTTATTTTGAAGAATTTACGTTGTTGAGATACATGCTGAGGTTTAATAGTTATTTGACTGAGTTACTATCAACAAAGGTTGTTTGGTCTAGTGGTTAGCCCTCTTGGTCTTAAGGTTGAGGTCTTGAGTTTGAATCTCTGTCTGACCTTTAATTTGAAGATTTTATGTTCTTGATATATATGCAGAGGTTTAATATTATTTGACTGAGTGTGTCTGTTCAATAAGAGTCTTTGCTGTAGTGGTTATTGCTCTATGCTTTGAGGTTAGTGACCTAGGTTCAAATCCCACCAGGTTCTTTTTTTCAAGAATTTTTATTCTTGAGGTACTGTAACTTTTTGCTGATGTTTGTAGCTTTTTTCTCTTATGTTGATGGTTTTCAATATTCGTGTGAAGTTTAATTGATATGAGTTTATGTTTTATCTTTTTTTTTGGTTTATTTATATTGCTATTTGCATGTTCTTTTATTTTCTCATATTGATGTTTTTCATTTTCCGGCTGAGGTTTTGGTAAGGAGTTGATGTTTGTAGTGTTATTTTTCTGATGCTGGTATTTTTTATTTTTCAAATGTGGTTCGAGTATTAGGAGTTGATGTTTTTAGCTTTTTGGTGATATGAGTTGATATTTGTAGTTTTTTTTAAAAAAAATTGTTGACGTTTTATGATTTTTTGAGTGAATAATTTATAATCTTGAGATACCGTAATTTTTTTGTTGATATTTTTTTTCTCATGTTGATGCTTTTTATTTTCATGGTGAATTTTAGTTGATATGATTCGATATTTTTGTATTTTTTTGGGTATATGGGTTGATATTTGCAGTTTCTTTTATTTTCTCATATTGATGTTTTTCATTTTTCGGCTGAGGTTTTGATAATAGGAGTTGATGTTTGTAGTGTTATTTTTTTTTGATGTTGTTGTTTTTTTTTATTTTTCTAATGAGGTTCAAGTATTAGGAGTTGATGTTTGTAGCTTTTTGGTGATATGGGTTGATATTTATAGTTTTTTAAAAAAAATATTGACGTTTTATGATTTTTTGAGTGAATAATTTATACTCCCGAGGTACTTTAATTTTTGTGTTGATGTTATTTTTTCTCATGTTGATGTTTTTCATTTTTCGGGTGAGTTTTAGTTGATATGAGTCGATGTTTTTGTATTGTTTTGGCTATATGGATTGATATTTTTTGCTTTTCTCTCTCTTATTGATGTTTTTCATTTTATCGGTAAATTTTAGGTGACATGAGTTGATTTTTGTAGTTTTAGGTGAGTTAGGTTAATTTTTTGTAGTGTTCTTTTTCTTATGTTGACTTTTTTCATTTTTTGGTGAAGTTTAGGTGATAGGAATTGATGTTTTTAGTTGATTTTATAGTTTTTATTAGAAAATTGATAATTGAAGATTTGTTGATGTTTTTATGATTTTTAGTTGATGTTTGTTAGTTGTTGTCGACGTTTTTTCCAATCTTTGTCGGTTTTTAATTTGATTTTTAATATATTTGCTATTTTTTGTTTTATTAATATTTTTATCCAATTTTTTATTTTTTAAAAATTTTCGTTGTTGTAATGCTAATTAATATTTTTATCCAATTTTTCGTTGTTTTAAAATTTTTATCCAATTTTAGTTTTAGCTTGATTTGAAGAAAAAAATTCCAGTTTTTATGTTGGTGATTTTGTATGGCATTTGAACCCTTCTGTAATGAATGATGTTTGATGGTTCGATAGTTATGATGATTGACATTTTCACATGCTAACGTAAAATTTCAAATTAAATTTTGCCACTTTCATATATTCTAATTTTATATGTATTTGTTGTGCCCGTGATGATTCATTAAATTCCTTCAATTTTGAGTTTTCAGTGTATGATGTTTTATGTTTTGTTCATTTGTAATATACATAAAGTGATGCGTATCATCTTACATATGTTAATTATCCTGTAAAAATAATAACATCAATGGATAGAAGTGGAACATCAAAATAGATTTCCCCCGATATCTCTAAGCACTATGAAGCACTGGGAACACATTTAAGCACTCGGTGACCTTACAAACACTGTGAAGCCATCTCTTCATAATGCATCTGGAAAGAATCAAGGCAAAAAAGATCAGTGCTATTGCTGAAAAGAATTTTTCAATTTCTTTCTATGATGAGAGATGTTTGCACAATCAAAGTGTTGTGCGGAATACCGGAGAACGAACAAACGCAGAAAATAAAGAGAAAAACAAAACACCAAAATTTTACGCGGTTCACCAATTGGCTACATCCGCGGCCGACCAAGATCGCATTCCACTAGAGAGAAAAGGCTAGAATTACAGATTTCCTAGTCTCTATCAATCCTAGCTCTGTTAGAGTTACAATAAAGGACGAGGAACTATATACATAGCCTTCTCCACCTTAAACCCTAACAGCTTTGGGCCCAGAAACATTTAGGCCCAAAACCATAACATGAGACAGAATGCCAATAACAGCCCAAATAGAGAACATGCTATACCGTTGGGCCGGGGGCTAATACGTATTCAAGATATACCAACAAATCTCTACCTTGACTTGAATTCTCAAAGCAGAAACTCCAGATGCACCATTACAGTGCTAGATGAGCAGACTTCTCCCTCCACTCCCGGGACTCCCATAGGGAAACTAATGATCTCTGATGTTAAGCAAGTCCAAACAGTGTTGAAACTTGCTATGTGGAACAGGCTTGGTGAACATATC